>PVKC010003768.1:16661-37971 GCA_004027635.1 Crocidura indochinensis
GGGTGTGGAGCCCGAGTAATAGCATAACGATGGGGCATTTGCCTTGCATGCAGTCAATCCTGAGTTCAATCCTCAGTATCCCATATAGTCCCCCAAGCCTGCCAAGAGCAATTTCTGAGCATAGAGCCATGAGTAACTCCTGAACCCTGCTGGTCATGGCCCAAAAACCTAAATAAATAAATAAATAAATAAATAAATAAAAATAAAATGGAGGGCCAGAGAGATGGCATGGAGGTAAGGCATTTACCTTGCATGCAGGTCAGTGGTTCGAAGCCCAACATCCCATATGGTCCCCCGAGCCTGCCGGGAGCGATTTCTGTTTTGTTTTGTTTTTTTTTTTTTTGTTTTTTGGGTCACACCTGGCAGTGCTCAGGGGTTACTCCTGACTCCATGCTCAGAAATTGCTCCTGGCAGGCACGGGGGACCACATGGGGCACCGGGATTCGAACTGATGACCTTTTGCATGAAAGGTAAACGCCTTACCTCCATGCTATCTCCCGGGCCCCGGGAGCGATTTCTGAGCATAGAGCCAGGAGTAACCCCTGAATGCTGCGGGTGTGAACCCCCCCCAAAAAAAACCAAACAAACAAAAAATAAAATGGGGAGATGAAATAAATACTTCCTCAAAGTTAGAGAGATAGCCTACAGGAATATGAAAAAGTGCTCATCATCACTAACATTACTAATTAATAGGGATGAAAATGCAAATAAAAATTATGAGATATAACCACACGTCAGTGAAAATGACTTATATTTTTAAAAGTTATGGGGCGAGAGATAAGTACCATTGGTGAGACACTTGCCTTGCATGCAGCCAACCCAGATTCTATCTCCAACACTGTTACAGATGGTTTCCCGGAGCCACAAGGTTAAATGCCTGGTACCATGTAAGTTCGAGCCCCAGAATACCATATGGTCTCCCCAAATCCCTGATTACAGAGCCAGAAAGCAGTCTTGAATACCACTGGGAATGAAGCAAAAACAAACAAACAAGAACAAAAAATATTTATGGGGGCCGGAGCGATAGCACAGTGAGTAGATCATTTGCTTTGCTTTGCACGTGGCCAACCTGCGTTTGATCCCTGGTATTCCATATGTCCCATCAGCTAGACTGGAGTGACTGCTGAGCACAGAGCCAGGAGTAACCCAAGCGCCACTAGGTGTGACCCCCAAAAACGAAACAAAACAAAAATTTACACCAATGTTCAGTGTAGGGTTCTTTACCACAACCAACATCTAAGGGGAAAGAAAGAGGCCAATAAAAGATGAGTGAATAAAGAAAATATGGTGTGTGTGCATAATACATACACACAATGAAGTTTTCATAATAACTTGAATGGAGCTGGAGAATATCATGCTTAGCAAAGTGTGTTAGAAGGAGATGGCTAACACCAGATGATTCCTTTCATATGAATGCCCTCTCTCATATGGGGAACACAAAGAACCAAATCAAAGGAACAGACAAAGAGCTAATGAAACAAACACTGTGATACTATGGAACAGAACCTAATCTGCAAGGGTAGAACTGGAGGGTTAGGAGATGAGGATGGAGATATGCAACAGCTGAGGAGTCTGAGAAACACTGGCAAAAGAATATTGGCATTCTGGTGCTAGGAATGGTGCAATAACACTATATGTTTAAAACATAGTGTGAATATTATTATATATCATGATTCCTCAATAAAAAATTTAAAAGGACAATAAAATCAGCACTTATACCACAAAAAAGTAACATTACGAATATTGTTATGAATAGGGTAACAGGCCAGATAGATATAGCTTACCTTGGTACAAAAAGATTTTGCATGTGTTTTAATATATTTTGAACATATAGATTAGGCTCCTTAATAATTGGCAAAGGAATAGAATCTTTCGGCAGCACTAAAGCCATAATCCAGTCTGTATAGACATCAACACAATATTTTACAGTCTCTCCATCCAATGGAAGGGTCAGTCCATAGCAAATAACTTCCATGGTCCATTTCACCTACACAAAAGAAAATACATGTGCAGAATTATTATATATCCCTATCTATATCTCACAGGTAATTTAAAATATTAATCTGTTTTATTACCAAAAATAATTTTAGGGCCAGAGATAATACAGAGTAGTACAGTGCTTGCTTGCCTTGCACACAGACAACCAAGTTCTGATCCCTGAAAATACATATAGTCCCCCCATAACCCACCAAAAATGATAACTGAACAGAGATCTAAAGTAAGCCCTAATCACAGCCAGGTGTGGCCAAAAACAAACAAGAAAATTCTTGATGGACAGTAAATTCATCTCATACATATCAAACTAATTCTAGCGCATGTATTATTTGAAGAACTTTTATTTTTATGGTTTTTAGATCACACCCAGTGATGCTCAGAAATCACTCAGGGGGCCATATGGGATGCCAGGGATAGAACCTGGGTTGGCTGCATGCAAGGTAATGCTATACTCATTGTGTTATTGCTCTGGCCCTAAAAGAGATCATTTTTAAGAAAAGATTTAAAAATATAAAATGTTTTGGTTTGGTTTAATTTGAGAGCCACACCCAATGATGCTGAGGATCACTCCTTGTTCTGTGCTCAGAAATTACTACTGGCAGGTTCAGACATCAAATGGGATTGCCAGGAATTGAACCTGGGTCAGCGGCAACAAGGCAAATGCTCTCCCCGCTATGATATTTCTCTGGCCACAGGGAGAACATCACTTAAAAAAAGATTTAAGGGGCCCGGGAGGTAGCATGGAGGTAAGGCGTTTGCCTTTCTGAGTATGGAGTCAGGAGTAACCCCTGAGCACTGCCGGGTGTGACCCAAAAACCACACACAAAAAAAAAAAAAAGATTTCAAAAGAAAATAAGTTATTTCTAAGTAACAAGCGTAGGTTGCCTTTTATCTTTTAGACATGAATATTGCTAGTTCTATCAAATAAAAAGTAAAAGTCACCTTGACTTTCTATAGAAATTATACAGAAATTTTAAATTTAAGCATTTTTCTCCACTTAGTTTCCATGCGTATGCTATGTTTACATATGAAAGCATATAAATTCAATCACATTGCATTTCCAAATTGCACAATGCTAACCAATAATGAAGGAAAATAAAACTGCTTAATTCTAATTTGGTGTTTATTTTCTCTGTTAAAGAAAATAGATCTTAAGGCAATTAAGGAGCTGGAGAGATAGTATAGCAGGTAAGGTGCTTGTCTTGCACATGGCTGATCCAGGTTAAATCCCAGATATCACATATGGTGGCCCCAAGTCTCAGCAGGAATGATCCCTGAGTACAGAGCACTATCAGCTGTGTCTCCAAAACAAAACGTAAAAGATCACTTAACTGGGGGCGGGCAGTGGCGCTGGAGGTAAGATGCCTGTGCTAACCTAGGATGGACCGAGGTTCGATCCGATGCCCCGGTTCCCCATATGGCCCCTTGTGCCTGCCAGGAGCGACGACTTTTTTTTTTTTTTTTTTGGTTTTTGGGCCACACCCGGTGACAGTTAGGGGTTTCTCCTGGCTATTCGCTCAGAAGTCGCTCCTGGCAGGCACGGGAGACCATATGGGGAACCGGGGGATCGAACCTCGGTCCATCCTAGGTTAGCGCAGGCACCTTATCTCCAGCACCACCGGCCGGCCCCCCAGGAGCGACTTCTGAGCGAATAGCCAGGAATAACCCAAGCAGCACCAGGTGGACGGACTGCAGTTCGATCCCCCGGTTCCCCATATGGTCTCACTTAACTGTTCCAGTCTCCTGAAAAGCCTGATTCACATTTTAGTAGGTTAGAGTAGTTGCCTTAAGGAATGCTGAACCATTATAAAGAATGAATAAGGAACAGAAAGCGGAAGGGATCCAATATGCATAAGAAAATAAAATTGGAGGCCAGAGCGATAGCACAGCGTAGAACGTTTGCCTTGCACACGGCTGACCCAGGACAAACCTCAGTTCGATCCCTTGGCATCCCATATGTTCCCCCAAATCAGGAACGATTTCTGAGCAGAGTCAGGAGTAACCCCTGAGCGTCACTGGGTATGACCCAAAACCAAAAAAAGAAAAAAAAGAAAAGAAAATGAAATTGTATTACAAACACTGTATACTGAAAGGTTTTTGGGGAGTTGGGCCACATCTGGCTGTACTCAGAGCTTAATTACACCTAGCTCTGTGGTGAGTGGACCATATGGGGTTATAAAGATTGAATCCTGCTCAGCTACTTACAAGGCAAGTGCTTTACCAGCAGTACTATCTCTCTGGTCCCCTTACTGGGAAGTGTAAAACCTCTGGGACAAACTACTAGGTCAAGTAGTTCTGGTCAAGCTCGATATTTCACACAGAGGCTATGTAGAGGCAAGAATAATGAATTCCCAAATATAACTCATAACAGAAAGCTGAAGACCATGACTAGAATTTAGGGTAAAGGACATGACATCAAGTCTAGATCAGGCACACAGCTCAAGTGACTGGATTTGGATATAAAAACTATCAGGAGCACCACAGTAAAATCTATTCCTTATAAATTTTATAAAGAATTTATAAATTAGGGCCGGATCAATAACAGCATTATGGCGGTTTTTGCCTTGCACATGGCTGACCCATGACAGACCTGGGTCGGTTCCCAGCGCTCCATATGGTCCCCTGAGTCTGCCAGGGGCAATTTCTATTTTTTTTTTTTTTTTTTGTTTCTTTTTGGTTTTGGTTTTTGGGTCACACCCGGCAGTGCTCAGGGGCTACTCCTGGCTCCATGCTCAGAAACTGCTCCTGGCAGGCACAGGGGACCATATGGGATGCTGGGATTCGAACTGATGACCTTCTGCATGAAAGGCAAAAGCCTTACCTCCGTGCTATCTCTCCGGCCACCAGGGGCGATTTCTGAGCTCACAGCCAGAAGTAACCCCTGAATGCTGCTGGGTATGGCCCCAAAACAACAACAACAACAACAACAACAACAACAACAGCAACAAACAAAAAAAAGAATTTATAAATTCCCCATGAAACTCAGAGGCACATCCTAAACAGAGTAAGGTCAAAATTAAGTCACACAAAAGTGCCCAAAAAATCAGTATCAGGGGCCCTAAAACAAGTGCCCCAAAGAAAGAATATCAGAGGCCAAAGAGGACATTACAGTGGGTGGGGAATTTAACTGACACAGATTACCCGGTTTCAATCTCTTGAATCCCATATGATCCCTAAAGCATTGCACGGAACACAGAGCTAGAAGCCCTGAGCAATGGGTATAGGCCCAAAACAGAATAAATGATTTAAAAGCAACACCAAATTCTTTAATAACAAAAATTCTTTTCATAGTAGAAATGAAGGAACACTTACTTCTTTGTCAGTTTTTAATACACTCTCACTACCAACCACTAAGGCCTGCCCAAGAGGATGGACCACTGCATTTGCCACCTCTCGCCCAACATCTTCTGGATAGCTATGCAACACACTGGTGTGGCCCTGGTCATTCTGAATCACCAAGTGCAGCGACCTCCACTCAGAGTACATCGTGTCACTGAAAAACTATCCAAATGGCATCTGAAAAGACAAAAAAAAAAAAGGATGTAAAATTATACTATAGTAATAGAAATAAGTAAAAACAGATATATTTACATAGCAAGATAAACTTCATGGACTGAAGCAATAGCACAGTGGACAGGATGTTTGCCTTGTATGGGGCCAAACCAGGTGCAATCTCCAGCATCCCATATAGTCCCGTAGGCACTGCTAGGAATGACCCCTGAACACAGAGTCAAAAGTAACCCCTCAGCACCGCTGGGTGTGACCCCCCCCCCAAATAAACTTCAAACACTCCTTTCAGAACACTGGGAAAAGACATGTATATATGGTTCTTTTGGTTCTTATTATTTTGTTGTGTTGGGTATATTTGGGAGGGGGGACACACGACGACAACACTGAGCAATGCTCTGGGGTTATTCGTGGTTCTATACTCAGGGATCACTTGTAGTGGGGCTGGGGACTCAAGGGACCATTAGGGTGATGGGATTTAACTTGAGTTAAGTTCGTTATATTCAAGGTAAGTGCCCTATTGGCTTTACTAACATTCCAGCCCCAATAAGTTTTTAGATGTCCTATCAATAGGTAATATCAGGCAAGAAAGATAATTCTATGAGCACCTCCGCCAAGAGTTCTCAAAAGGCCTTGAAGAAGCAGATGGTCTTCATGCAGGGGATAAAATGATCAGATTTGTTATTCTCAGGAGGATGGAATACCAAATCAGTTCTCACCCATCTACCAAAACAAGAGGAATAGACACTAAGAAGAGCTAAATAAGAACCAAATTTTTCAGTCAACAGTTTCCAAGCAATTCCCCACCAATGTCCTTAATTAGATATCAAATTCTATGAAGATATTTCATTTCCAGCAATGAAACACAAAGTAATGGAACACTTGAATTACTAAGAGCTGCCACTTCCTGAGCACTTACTCCCTACTATTCATGTAGTCATCAAAGCAACTTTATGAAAAGGAAGTAAAGTTAAACATGTTTCACATGCTTCCTACCCGAGGTTTCAAAAATAGTAGAGAGAGTTGGGTTTTGAATGCATATACTTTAACTTCCAGGATCCATGCTTTCAACCACTGAATGCAAAGATTTCCCCTACTCTATGGATTTCCATGGCATGTATGATTCTTTTTTTCTTTTTCTTTTTTTTCTTGGTTTTTGGGTCACACCCAGTGACGCTCAGGGGTTACTCCTGACTATTCGCTCAGAAGTCGCTCCTGGCAGGCACGGGGGACCATATGGGGAACCGGGGGATCGAACCACGGTTCGTCCTAGGTTAGCGCAGGCACCTTATCTCCAGCACCACCGCCTGGCCCCGACGTATGATTCTTCTAGTTAGTGCTATATATTTACCATTTACTTATATCTAAAAGCTGGCTAGAATGCATGCTATGCAAGCAGGAGATCCAAGTTTGATTCCCAGTACCACATGGTTCCTGGAGCAACAGTAAGCCAGGAGTGCCACTGCATATGGCCACAAAAATTAGTAAATACTGTGGCAAGAGCAATAACACAGTGGGTAACCAGAGTCAGCAAGCAGCTGACCAGGGTTCAATCCCTGGCATCCCATATGGTCCCCCGAGCCTGCTAGGAGCTATTTCTGTGTAGAGTCAGGAGTAAAAAAAAAAAAAAACAAAAAACAAAAAAAATTAAATATCTAAATCTACTATACAAATGGGAAAATTCACTGCTGTAATATAAATTACCACCATCACAAATGTCACGCTCATCTGTTCATTTCCACTTTCCACTTGTTCTGAATTGTTTTGTCCAACCAGCATTTGTTTTGTTTTACTGTTTGGGGGTCATACCTGGCAGTATATATGGGTCAATTCTGGCAGTGCTCAGGGGACCATGAAATACCATGGACAGAACATGGATCTCCTGCATATAAAGCATGTGCTCAGTCCTCTGGCACCAGTCAACAGTTAAGCAAAAAACATCTGGGTACAGTTCATCTTTCAAAAATTATATTCCTGGAGTCTTATTGATAGTATAGCGGATAGGGCAATTTCCTTGAATGTGGCTGACCAAATTCAATCCCCAGTATCCCATATGGTCCCCCAAGAATCACCAGAAATAATTCTTGAGTGCAGAGCCAGGAGTAATCCCTGTATACTTTACCAGCTGTGCCTCCCCTCCCAAAAAATCCTAGCCCTTAATGTAATTTTTCTTCAAATGTAGAGTAGCATTATTTAAGTTCATATTCTAAATATCTCATATCACACAAGTAACAGTATTTTTCAAGAAGATATAGTATTAGAAATCAAGAGAGCAGAATAAAAAATAAAATTCCTTAGAATGAAGATTGAAGTTATCACAGACTGATCCCCAAATTACTATTTTCCAATTAATAGAGAGAATAGCACATTCCTCCAACTCATGTGTAACCCCTTTCCCTGTCAATCTTTTTTTTTTCTTTCAGAAGGGTGATGTGCTGACGTCGTAACAAGGTTGAGAGGGAGGCACATGTCACACAGGCGTGTGAAAACCCGATCATCATGCTTATGAACCGGAAAAGGATCTCCCTTTCAATCTTATTCAATCTTCGTAATTCCTTTTGAATATGAACTCTGGGGACAGATAACTTTCACTGACCAAATGAGATTTGCTGCCTCTGTACCAAGAGACTTTGAAAATGGAAAGGCAAAAGGAATGGATCAAATTAAACAAGTTTCTTCCTACAGCTGATGAAAGAATAAATTGCCTAGTAAGATTTCCTGTTTGCTCAGAATTCACAAGAAGTTTCTCAAAGGATATGCTCAACCAATCATTTACCCCATTTACCCCATGACAAGTTATTTCACACCATTTTTCTCACTTTTTTAAAACTTAATATATATACAGTATAACATATACATGGATATACATGCATAATATGTTCTCTTAAAAATATACAAAAATGACCTTATTTTTGGTATACTCACTTTCCCTTTTTTGCTTTTCCACCCTTATCCCTACCTTCATTTTTGGTTTGGCTTCATTCCTGTCAAAATTCAATTTTAGGCTGGAAAAATATTTCAAATGGAATTTGAATATTCTGAGTTCAATAGCAGCATTACCAGGTACCAGGCCCTCTAACAATGCTAGGAAAGATTTCTATATAAAAACTGTAATTCATTCTCTGATTTCTCTTCAGATCTCATAAATCTTTCAACTTTTAAAGAAACATAATGGTAGAATAATAAATACCCAAAGACAATGAGGATGGGAGCTAAAATGCTTATTCCCCCTTGGGGGGTGGGAATGCCTATGCTCAAGGTAAGTGGTTCAACCAGGAGTTGGTGCTGAAAGGTGGTAGTGTTATATATGTTGTGTATAAAATTCTACCAGCAGCAACAATCTTGTAAAAACAATGCAAAAATTTATACTTAAAAAATAGTGCCTTTTGGGGCAGGAGAGATAGAATGGAGGTAGGGCATTTGCCTTGCATACAGAAGGATGGTCGTTCGAATACAGGTATCCCATATGGTCCCCCAAGACTGCCAGGAGTGATTTCTGAGCGTAGAGCTAGGAGTAAGCCCTGAGCGCTGCCGGGTGTGACCCAAAACAAAAAACCAAAAACAAACAAACAAAAAACCAATGCCTCTTGGGGCCAGTGCAATAGCACAGCGGTAGAGCATTTGCCATGTACGTGGCTGATCCAGGATGGACCTGGTTCGATCTCTGGCATCCCACAGGAGTGATTGATTTCTGAGTGCATAGCTGGGAGTAACTCCTGAGCATCACCAAGTGTGGTTCAAAAACCAAAACCAAAACAAAGCAAAACAAAAAAAAATTCCTCTTGTAGAAGCAGAGCTGTGGGAGGCAAATGGGGGGAGGGGAGGTTTGGTGGAGGGTAGCGATACTAGTGAAGTGATTGGTGTTGGAACATTGTATGCCTGAAAGAAAATCAAGAATAATTTTGTAATTTCATGGAGATTATATAGAATTTTTTGAAATACATCCTTTCCCATTGAATTAAAATGCCAATTTTATCAGAGTCTCATTTGTACAGGAACCCGTTTAGAAATATTCTGCTCAACTATTGCTGATTCCTATGCTAATACCAGAATGACTTAAACCCATTAGTTTAATTAAAATGGAGGGCATTCACTCTGGGTGATGTTCCCAGGAGTTAATCCCAGCAGTTCTCAGGAGACCTTGAGGTACCAAGGATCAAACATAGAGTAAGTCACATGTAAGCCACATGCTCTTATCCTTTGGGTAATTTTCCTGGCTCCTATAAACTGTTTACCATTTTAAAAAGAAGGTCTACTACCTCTGCTACTTCTACTACCTTTACTATGCTTTTAAAACTTTACTGGCTTCTCAGATTTTTAAAATTCTATTAAAAAATTTAGATGATTTTATACAATTGAAAACAAAAAAACATTGCAGGCCAGAGAGATAGCACAAGAGGTACAGAAGGCTACTCCCACTGACTAAACTTCGTTTCCTTGATCTAACTTAGAGTACTCTTCCTCTAAGGGACAGTTCAAATGCCCCATTTTTACTTCTCACCTGACATTTTGCCACGTCCCGGCTCTGAGTGCCTATGCCTACTATCAAGCTTCATATTAACTTATTTATTAGCTACATAAAAAGTTATTTAAATGTGAGAAGTCAAACCCAGAGACTATCTAAGGCATGTGTTTTCCACTAAATCATTTCCCTGGCCCCTGTAAAAAAGATCTTTATCTATTTTTTGGATGGAAACAACGTTCTGAAAGTACCTAGTTTATGTTTCCTGAATATTCCACAATATCAAAATTTATAAATGGGGATGAAAAGATATCAGGTATTCTCTTTATTCAATGATTAGTGTCTAAATTTTGTATGTTATATGCAAATAAGTCCATTTTGGTAATTTTTGGCTTCGAGATTTTTGTTTTGTTTTTTTTTGTTTTTTTTTTTGGGGGGGGGCACACCCGATGACGCTCAGGGGTTACTCCTGGCTATTCGCTCAGAAGTCGCTCCTGGCAGGCACAGGGGACCATATGGGGAACCGGGGGATCGAACCCCGGTCCGTCCTAGGTTAGTGCAGGCAAGGCAAGCACCTTACCCTCCAGCGCCACCGCCCGGCCCCGGCTTCGAAATTTTTTATTATTATTAATTTTGTTTTGGTTTTTGGGTCACACCTGATGACACTCAGGGATTACTCCTGGCTCTGTACTCAAAAATCACCCCTGGCAGGCTTAGGGGACAATATGGGGTGCCAGGAATCAGACCACCATCAGTTCTGCTTGGGTCAGCCACATGCAAGGCAAATGCCCTACCGCTGTGCTATCTCTTCAGTCTTCCATTTTGTTTTGAACTAATTTGTAAAAAAAAGACAAGGCAGGGGCCGGAGAGATAGCATAGAGGTAGGGTTTTTGCCTTGCATGCAGAAGTACGGTAGTTCAAATCCTGGCATCCCATATGGTCCCCCAAGCCTACCAGGAGCGATTTCTGAGTGTAGAGCTGAAAGAAGTGAAAAATATATTTTCCACTAAAGTTGTTCCTTTTTCTTAGCACATTCCTAATGGAAGTTGTCTGTCTCTTAACCATGAAATGTTTCCCCATCCTCCCCTCATCGTATCCTAACAGACCTAAAGTTATGTTCTTTAACTGCCTGCTTGCCTCTTATCTACCAAACTACAGATGCTGATGTCCCCATTTGCTGGTTTCCCATGGCTTTACAGACCCTGCATAAATCGTCTTGAAGACATCTTGGAGACTTGAAGTCTGGGTTCCTGCTCACACTCACCCTAAAAGTCTTAAGAATCATCCTTATCTCGATCCCAGATGCAGTTTCTCCTACATCAAAGTCCATTCCTGTTTCTGCTGTAATGTGTAATAAAATAACGAACACAACCTGCCTGAAAACTGTATAAAAGACGCCTGGTTTCAGGTCTCAGGGTTCGCAAACCTCTGCTCTGTTCTGAGCATGTTTCGAACCCTGGCCGACCAGAAATAAAAAAGGAACTTGCTTGTAACTGCTGAGCATGAGCCCTTTTCACTGTTCTGCGCTGGTCAGTTGGGGAACGGGTCATCTGGACCTTTCAGAGCCAGGAATAACCCTGACGACTGCCGGGTGCCAAAAACCAAAAACCAAAAATAAAAAAGGGGGGGGCAAGGTAATCAGATAGTTTTTTTAAATACATAAGAAAACAATAATAGGATTTATTCCAAACAATTTATTAAGAGGAAAAATATTTTTTTTGTTGTTGTGGAAAGAGAGATAATGCAAAGGCACTTGCCTTGCATGCATCCTACCAGGGTTTGATCTCCAGCATCTCCAAGCACAGACAGGAATGATTCCTGAGTGCAGAGTCAGGAGTAACCCCTGAGCATTTCCAGGTATGGTCCAAAGAAACAAACAAACAAATAAAATGTGTGAAAATTTAAATACTACGCTTTAGCAAACTATAGGCAAATCAAATAAAGAGAAAATATTAGAAACAAATATGATAAAATAAGCAAAACAGGAAGTAAAGGAACTAAGGCATAGCTCCATATCTCTTGAACTAGCTAACTCAATTCTGATTCAGAAGTAAATCTCACAGGCATGCTCCAAAGTTTAGAGCTATGGCTCAATAGAAAAGAACTGCATGGAGGCTGGAGCAATCGCACAGGGGGTGTTTGTTTGCCTTGCTCATGGCTGACCTGGATTTAATCCTTGATTTCCTACATGATCCCACAAGACTACCAGAAGTAATTTCTGAGTGCAGAGCCAGGAGTAACCCCTGTGTGCCACCAGGTATGGCCCAAAAATCAAATAAGGAAAAAAGGAAGGAAGGAAGGGAGGAAGGGAGAGAAGGACGGAAGGAAAAGGAAAGACAAGACAAGATGAAAAAGAAAAGAAAAAGGTGTTTTGTTGTGTTACCTTTTTCTTTTTTTCCCTTTCTTTTTTATCTTTCCTTTTTTCTTGTTTTTGTTTTTTCTTCTCTCTTATCTTTTCTTATATCTCCAACAGAACATTGCTGGAATCATATTGTTCAGTCTCATAATTTGAGGGAGAAAAATGGATGATACCAAGACCAGACAGTCACATGAACATTTAATGGAAATAAGAAACGATCAGATTTGAACACCAAACCCAAAGGCAATGACTTGATACCCAATCTATAACATGCTGTACAAGTGGGGAACAGTTACAACTAGCACGGGGGAGGGGGGCAAAGGAGGGAGATATGGGATGCATAATGGGAACAGGGGTGAAGGGAGGACAACACTGGTGGTGGGAATGCCCCTCATTCATTGTCACTATGTGCCTTAAATATTACTGTGAAAGATTTGTAATTCACTTTGACCACAATAAAAATTTATTAAGAAAAGGAAGGAAGGGGGGAGGGAGGAAGGGAGGGAGGGAAGAAGGGAGGAAGGGAAGGAAGGAAGGAAACTGCACATAGAAAACATTTTGGAAATACTAAATGTACTTTTGGTTAACCAAGGATTGGGGTGGTTTTGTGTATTATAGGCAGTCAAGAAATGTACACAGGGGGCCGGGCGGTGGCACTGGAGATAAGGTGCCTGTGCTAACCTAGGACGGACCACGGTTCGATCCCCCGGTTCCCCAGGAGCGACTTCTGAGCGAATAGCCAGGAGTAACCCCTGAGCATCACCGGGTGTGGCCCAAAAACCAAAAACCAAAAACCAAAAACCAAAAAAAAAAAAAAAAAAAAAAAAAAAAAAAAAAAAAAAAAAAAAAAAAAAAAAAAAAAAAAAAAAAAAAAAAGAAAGAAATGTACACAGTCGATAGAAGAAACAGCCCTGCCCAATGAAAAGCTACACTGCATTTCACAGACCTTTCACATGTTCGTCAGAAAAACATTCTGTTTATAACTGTCAAAGCCTAAAAGAGACTTTTTTTTATATGTTTATGCTGCTAATGCACACTGATTTTATAGAAAACACATTTAAAAGTATAAACTGAGGGCTCGAGGGAGAACAGTAGGTAAGACGCCTACCCTGTACATGCCAACTTAGGTTTTATCCCCAGCATCCTATACGATTCCCACACACTGCAAGAGTGATACCTGAGTACAAAGCTAGGAGTAACCCCTAAGTTACCAGGTGTGACCCAAAAAGAAAAAAAGAGTAGTATAAATTGAGGAAAAATTGAATTCATTTATGCTCAAAATCTAGAAGCTACTCAAAGTTTCAAATAACTCTGTCATCACCAAAGACCCCATACTAATGGTCCCTTGGTTGTCAAAAATACAGTCACAAGGGCTGAAGAGATAGCTCAACAAGCTAAATGCATTTTCTACATTCTTAAAGGCCTGGAGTTGATCTTAAATACTGTATGGTTTCCAAATACCCACTACTCCCAAGAACTGGCAAGTGTGATCCAAAAGTAAAAACAAAAGAAAATACAATGACAAGAAATATATTTATTCCTCATATAGTCTAGTAGACCTGGGGTCAGATCTAGCACAGCAGTCGGGCGTTTGCCTTGCACGCAGCCGATCTAGGATGAAAGGTGGATTGAATCCAGCATCCCATATGGTCCCTTAAGCCAGGATCGATTTCTAAGTGTACAGCCAGGAGTAACCCCTGAGCATCACCGGGTATGGCCCAAAAATGACCCCAAAAATGATTTAAAAAAATAGGCTAGGGGCCGGCAAGGTGGCACTAGAGGTAAGATGTCTGCCTTGCAAGCGCTAGCCAAGGAAGGACCACAGTTCGATTCCCCGGCATCCCATATGGACCCCCCAAGCCAGAGGCAATTTCTGAGCACTTAGCCAGGAGAAACCCCTGAGCATCAAATGAGTGTGGCCTGAAAAGCCCCAAAAAATAGATCTGTAACTGATCTTTTATAGAAATACCTTTTTGTTTGTTTGTTTTGAGGGGCCTTCCGGTGGAGACCAGAAGGCCTGCTGGACAAATTCTAAAAGAGCTGTAACACTTGTTTGTTTGTTTTTGATTTTGGAGACACACCCAGCAGGGCTCAGGAGTTACCGTATTTGCCGGCCGGCGTATAAGACGACTTTTGAAACGGAAAAAAAGTCAACCGAAAAATCCGGGAGTCGTCTTATACGCCAAAAGTCTCGATATGCCTCTACACGAAAATCACCTGGATATTGCCACGAAACAAAATTTCCAACTCGATCCTGCACCAATCACTGCAAGGCTGCTCGGACCACCTTTCTAACTCGGCCAATCCAAGCAGGCTTTTGATGCAAACAAATTAGACAATGTTCTGGACCCAATCTACACTGTCAAAAGCCTGCTCAGATGGGCCAGAGTCAGAGAGGAAGTCTATTCTAGTAGAACCTTTGAACCTTTGCTTGTTGTGACTGGCTCACTGTGGTACATACAGTTGCAGCACAGGAACATTCTGTCTTATACAGCAAATATAGGCCTAAACCTATGTTTTAACTGTAAAATTAGGGGGTCATCTGATACGACCAGTAGTCTTATACACTGGCAAATACGGTACTCCTGGTTCTGCACTCAGAAATTACATCCGGCAGGCTCAGGGGACCATATAGGATTGAACCCAGAGGTATTGAACCCAGATTTGCTGGAAAAAATGCCCTACCCACTATGCGATTGCTCCCTCCAAAATACTAATTTTCTTTAAAAATAATCTTTTTTAAATGCCATAAAGAGATTCACTGGGTCTGGAGTGGGTAGGGTACTTTGCTTTGTACACAGCTGGGAGGGTTAGATCCCCAGCATTCTACATGCCCCTCACCCAGCCCTACCAGGGGTGGTTCCTAAGCAGAGCCAGGAAAGGCTTGAACTTTGCCTGGTTTGCTCCCTTTGTCACTCCCCCCAAAATAAAAAGAATATTGGCTTTCTTTAAATGGCAAAGCCTTGGGGCTAGAACTAACCAAAGTTCTAACTCTGGGATCATATTTGGTCCCTCCAGTCCACCAGTAGCAATCAATCTCTGAGCTCAGAACCAGAAATAAATGCCAAATTTACTCTGGGTGTGTGGACCAAACACCTAAATGAACAAACAATTAAATGGCAGAGACTACTCTGTCCTGGCAGACTGTGCCTCAATGGAAGGTGAATCCAATATTGCCAAATAATTCAATTTTTTCAAAAAACAAAGAAAATTTGAACTGATCTGAGAAATTCCCCACTCTTTAAATGTTAGCAAGTAATTTAACACACACAGACTGAAAGAAACTCAGCAATGGTAAATTTATACCATACTAAGATCAAATATAAAGGCAGGTGCTAGCTTTAGTCACTAAGCTAGAATATTTCTTGGATATTCACAGAATATACTATGGATAAATTACTGACATTCTAGAAGTTATAATAACCCAGCTCACCTACAGGCTTACAACCACACTGAGGCAGCTTCATTTGTTTCATTTTAGTCTCTACTAGAGAAAACCAAGTAAAAGCAGAGGCATGTATAGCAAATTTGATGGGGTTTCATGAGAGGCCAGATTTTTTTTTCCAGTTTTTTTTTTTCTTTCTTTTGAAGCAGTGCCAAGACTGGAACCTATGTCTGTTTCAAGCCAGGAATGTGTTCTACCTCTGAGCCACATTCCTGCCCCAAGCCAACTCTTTTTCATTTGTTTGTTTTGTTTTAGGGTCACACCCTGTTGTGCTGAAGGATGAGGAAGCACAACAATGGGGGGGGGGCATGCCAATGGGGCTAGAACCAGTGATCCAGCAAGCACTCCAAGTTGTCTGATCCATCTCCCTGACCCATTAGTGCTCCTACTATTTGCTCCATCTCCCTGGTCCCAAGTCAGTCTAGTCTTAAAGATACACATAAAAATTTTATCTTGACTTTCCAAAGCAAAGATCTCAGAGAATATCATTACTTTGAAACAAAATTCCTACAGTCTAATCCTCCTGGGCAAGGAAATTTATATTTGCATCCACCATTCAGGATAAAACCATGGTAGAGCTATCAGACAATCATTTCCTAGTCCACTTGCAATGGAGTTATTTGTAGTTCTGACCTTTTGATTAAAAAGCACACTTGTAAAGTACCTCAAATTAATGCCTTTTTGTTATTTGGGGGGTGGGGGGCGGTGCTCAGGGGTTACTCCTGGCTCTACACTCAGAAGTCGCTCCTGGCAGGCTCAGAGGACGATATGGGATGTCAGTATACGAACTGGGATCAGTCCTGTGTTGACCTCATACAAGGCAAACACCTTACCACTGTGCTATTGCTCTGGCCCCCTAATGCCATTTTTCTAACAGTTCACTCAAGGGTAGCATGAATGTTTTCCAAAGACATAGCAGGCAGCATAGCAGTATCAGATGCTATGCCCCAGAGTAATGCCATTTATCGTTTATAAACAACTCATTAAAAAATGCACAAGAGGGGGGCCGGGCGGTGGCGCTGGAGGTAAGGTGCCTGCCTTGCCTGCACTAGCCTAGGACGGACTGCGGTTCAATCCCCCGGTTTCTCATATGGTCCCCCAAGCCAGGAGCGACTTCTGAGCACATAGCCAGGAATAACCACCGGGTGTGACCCCCCCCCCAAAATGCACAAGACATTTACCAAAATATTATTCGAGATGGGAAAATGGACATAATTTAACTTGACTGTTGCATATGTAAACATTTCTAATCTTATCATGATCTGGAATTGTTATATATAAACATCTCTGACCCTACCCTGATCAGTGATTGGATCCTACCCTAGGGTGTAACCTGGCAGAATTGCTGTATATGTAAACATTTCTTGGGATTAGTATGTTACTGACTCTACCTTAGGGTGTGACCTGGCATTCTGCCCCTACCCTAGGGTGGTACCTGATTCTTGGGTATAAAACCAGGGTCTGTGGAAGGCTAGGGGCTTTTTGGTTGGAATTGATGATGAGACTTTGGACCTCAGTTCTTTCCACCGAATAAAGCTGATATTTCCACAAGTCTGACTCTCCATGAGCTGTTTACCCGCCGATTCACCTCAGAACGGCTGGTTACTGGGTTGTAGACGCGTTCTCTGAGCTGGAGGGAAGAGAACTCGTCTTACCTTCCTCCATCAGTGAACCTTTCCTGGGGACACATTACTTCATAATGGCACCCGAACAGGGATTTGACATGACACCAATAATAGAATAACACCATATAGGAGCATATTAACTCTATGACATTATGTCACTAAGCACAGATATGAGAAGTGAAACACTTAGATATGAAATAGGGGAGTGGTTAATAGTAAAGGCTCTGAACTAGACTACTTGGGTATTCAAATCCCAGTTCTTCAAACTGCACCAGGAAATCTTACAAGTTATTCTACCCCTATGTAGAATATGGTCCCCCAAGCAAGGCCGCCTATCTGACAAATATAAAAACAAGATAACTTACTTCAGTGTTATGAATAAGCAATCAGCAAATCTGAAGGGTTTAAAACACATCCAACTCTTTACTAGGGAAAAACATAGTGATTTACAACTGGACAAACCTATGCAAATTACCAAAGATTAGGAAGAATGCAGAAAAATGCTAGTAGTTTCAACTTACTTAGAACTAATGGTACAATTTGATGCAATAATTTTTTTTAAATCTTCATGTCAAAGTCTCTGTCAGCACTGTATGTGTGAGCATTTAGACAATGACAGGAACTACCAAAATTTGATTTAGTCAGTAAATAGGGGTTTGGGGGCTGGAGAGGTAACATAGTGGTAGGTTGTTTGCTTTGCATGTATCTGATCCATTAAGGATGGTGGTTCGAATCCAGGCATCCCATATGGTCCCGAGCCTGCCAGGAGTGACTTTTGATCGCAGACACTTCTGAGTGCAGAACCAGGAGTTAACCCCTGAGTGCCGCCAAAAACAAAACCAAAAATAAAAAATAAATAGGGGTTTAGGTTGGGGCTGGGGGATCTAGGCGCTACTACTGGTGATATTTGGCCTACCAATCTGATTCAACACACATACTTGAGGACACAAAAGTGTTCAGATGCTATAGTACCAAAGATCACCAGGTCATGCTCAGCAGTGCTTGAGGCATTTAGGGCCAGAATCAGATGTTGCTCAGGAGTTTCCAGGTTACAAGCAGTGATGCATGGGAGGCCACATGGTGCAGGGTGTCCCATATGGTCCCCTGTGCCTGCCAGGAGCTATTTCTGAGCAGACAGCCAGGAGTAACCTCTGAGCATTGCCGGGTGTGGCCCAAAAACCAAAAAAAAAAAAAAAAGTGTGTACATATATATATATATATATACACACACTTTTTTTTGTGTGTGTATGTATATATGTATATATATATACCTTTTTTTTTTTAAAGCTGTAGGTTGTAGGTTCAGAGAATAAGAGATTGTTTTCATTAAAGATGGACTAACTGGAAAACAATAGGATAAAATCCGGAAAAATTTCAAAACAGAAGAATACAATTTGGGCACTGAAGAAAAGTTTTATTTCTAACAGAAACTAGGAAATTGAGTGGAGGAGCCAAAGAGGTAGTAGAAGGTAGGATGCTTGCCTTGCAAGCTGTCAATTCCGGTTCACTCCCCAGCACTCTATATGGTACCCCAAGCACCACTTGGGGTAATCCATGAGTGCAGAACCAGGAATAAGCCCTCAGCACTACTAAATGTGGGCTAAAAAATTAATTGTTTTGTGTGAGATTGGGGCCAGAAGAATAGTAGAGAGGGCATGGTGCTTGCCTTGCATGGGACTGACCTAGGTTCAATCCCAGGCATCTCATTACCTTCCCCCAAGCAAGGCCAGAACTAATTCCTGATCACAGAGCCACAGTAACCTCTAAGCATCACCGGGTGAGACCCAAAATCTAAATGAGTAAATAAATAAATAATTTTTCTTTATCTTTGTTTGTTTAGGGGCCACACCTGGTGACGCTCAAGGGATACTCCTAGCTATAAACTCAGAAATCACCCTATCACCCTGGCTTGGGAGACCATATGGGACGCCGGAGGATCAGGAGGATCAAACTGCAGTCTGTCCTAGGTTAGCACGTGCAAGGCAGATGCCTTAAGCCCTGCGCCACCGCTCTGGCCCCAATAAATATTTTTTAAAAATAAAAGAGAAGATAGAACAACCAAGATGCCCTTCAACAGACGAATGGCTAAAAAAAACAAAGAGAAGATAGTGGGGCCAGAGAGATAGCGTGGAGGTAGGGCATTTGCCTTGCATGCAGAAGGATGGTGGTTTGAATCCCGGCATCCCATACAGCCTCCCTCCCAGCCTGCCAGGAACGATTTCTGAGCATAGAGCTAGGAGTAATCCTGAGTACTACCGGTGTGACCCAAAAACCAAAAGGGGAGGGGGGATAGTTTTTTAGTTAAAAAAAAATGGTGAAAAAAAAAAAAACAGTGAGGAACTGGAGTGGTGGAATAAGCGGTAGGGCATCTGCCTTGCATGAGCTAACCTAGGATAGACTATGATTCAATACCCCAGCATCCCATATGGTCCTCCAAGCCAGGAGCGATTTCTGAACGCATAACCAGGAGTAACTCCTGAGCATCATTGGTGTGGCTCAAAAACCAAAACAAAACAAAACAAAATGGTGAGATTTGATAGGACAAATGAATAGAAAAAATATTTAAGAAAGATGCCTACCAAAAAACAACTCTAGGAACAAAAACCTAAAATGGAAGAGGGAAGAAGAAGATGAAAAGAAAAAGATAGCTATAAGTAGGCATGGGAAGGTTTCAAAGACCACTTATGAAGGTCAAAATTAGACACCAATGTTGAAGAGTAGGATATGAATGTTAAGAATGGAAATTAGCAATTATTTAAGAAAAAGAGTAGAAAGCCAGAGCAATGGTACCAGCAGGTAAGACACTTGCCTTGCATATGGCCAACTGGAGTTTGATCCCAGGCATCCTATATGATCCCCTGAGCTCGATCAAGAATAATTCCTGAGTATGAAGCTAGGAATAATCCCTGAGTATCACTGTGTATGGCCCAAAAACCAAACAAAAAAGGGGGAAAGAGGAAAAGACAACAGAGAATCAGAGAATTTTTAACTTTCCCATAGGAATGACACAATAAATCTAAATTTAATGGAGGTTGGAGATAGATTGTAATTGTTGAATATAAGAAGACCAGATTCTATCCCCAGCACCACTTACTGAGTGAGCACTGCCAGTAATGACCCTCTCCACCAGTCAAAAAAAGCCCCAAGCATTCCCAAGTGTGTCCTCATATGCCCCCCTAAATGGGGGAAGGAGAAGGAGCACAGGGGCTAAGATGGCCAATTCAGTACAATCTCCAGCTCCACATAGGGTATTCCAGAACACTGCCAGAGGTAGCTCTGATCCCTCCTGAATGTGGCCCCCAAACCCTCCCCTGCAAAAAAATTTGATAGGGGACACAAGGAGATGGCTTATTGATCAAGCTACCTAACTTACAAATATGAAGTCATAAACATGATAACTGATGGCACAAATGCTGATACAATCCTGGCAAGCCTACAATCCCTGGTAACACAAACCATTTCTGGTCACCCAATAGTCAGGTATGTGCAAATGCTGTGGACAAACATACTGCAAGGTAAGCACGTTTATGAGTAACACAGCAAAAGTGGTGACACAGACTGAAAAAGAACAATTTATGATCTGTAGCTATGACCAAAGAGTAACAGCTTGGTCTGACTGATAAATTGGAGAATGATCAGTACAGAGGTGAACACACAGACCACAACCTAACATTAATAACTGATTCAACCAATATTTACTTCTATACCCAAGCACAGGAACAATAATAAAGATCATTTCTGCTCTTCAGGGGAGCTTCATAGCTATATAAACTTCAGCTATTTCATTAAATAAACTACATGTCAGTTATTACCCTAGGATGCAGGTATGCAGATATAAACAGGATAGAATAACTGTCCAAGAGAAGATTTCATAGACAGAGGGCAGATAGTGCAGTGGGTAAGAAGTTTGACTTGCA
>PVKC010003769.1:0-37841 GCA_004027635.1 Crocidura indochinensis
ACACACACACACACACACACACACTTTGTGGACTTTTATAGCTGACTTTGCTTCTTCTACATAGTTGCAGTGAGTCACAAGAAAAAGGTCTTCTTTCCCCCTTACTAGGAAAAGAGCAAATATAGTTCTTTTACCAACCCCTTATTGGATTTCAAAATGGGTCAGGAAAATAAATAGTCTAATAATATAAATTCACTTAGGTTATTTAGAAGAGAACTAATAACTAATTAATTAAGATAACAAGTAACTAATTTGATTTTTTTTTCTTGCCATCTTTAACATTTAAGTTCTATTACCTGTGCAGTTGACTATTTCTAGTTAGAAATCTGTCTTTGCACTCTCGGGTAATCTTTATTTAATTTGTTTGGTGAAACTTATTAATGCCTCATGATGGGGAGCTCTTTGTAAATAAGAGATTATTATTTTAAATTTCCAACTTGAAGGGCCTTCACAAATCTGTCTCCAAGTAAACAGCCTTGAATAATTCAGTCAGCTATGTCAAACAAACAAAGAGTGATTGATACTTAAGACATGGCCTAAAATATTCCAAAATTGCAGCTTTTAAGACAATTTCTACGAGAGAAGCTTAGACCTAATGAGGGCAAATTTACCAAGGTCTATAGTGAAAAAAAGTTCTGGTTTATAAAAGGGCTGAAAAAGCCCAGCTCCAAAAATGGCAAGCATTACTTATTTTGTCTTTACATTCGCCTTTTCTAATTGAATTTAGTATAGCACTGTACTTCCTGCAGAAAGTGTATTGTTTTAAAATTACCATTTCAGTTCTATTACTCAAAGCTCTCGCTTCTAATGCTTTCTGACAGTTATCAACATAATGAACCATAATGAAATGATGAGCAATCTTCAGTGGGAACCCCATCAGAATCCCAGTGGTACTGTGTGACTGCTGTTAAAATCTGAATGCAAATTAAACTAACATCGTCCTTACTTGGTTTCCAAGGTCATAGAGTTATTTCTTTTTCCTAAAGAGCTTTAATTTTGGAAAACTCATCTCTATTTCTAAACAAGTCCTTGAAGGTGCCACTGATGATTCCGTTTCAGTTTTCTATCCCCAAAGAATTACATGCTTCTTAGTCCGGCTACAGGAGTTGGGAAGGGATTTCTAAGATAGGGCTTTAATGTGTAAACCATAGGATAAAAGCAGCCATTGGTTTCAAGTCAATGGCATTTGTTTTTTACTTGAGAGAATTTTTCTTTAGCTTTGGACTTAGTTACAAGTCACAAACAATAATAAAGGAGGGCAGGACATTTTGTGAAGTTGGATTGATAATCAGAGCAGTTAGTGCTAAAGAAGAACTAGTTAGGAGAAAAGGAAGAAAAAAGAAACCAAGTTTTGTTAAGAAAAGTGTTTTGGGAAACCCAGTGACTGATCTCTGATCATTTCACGTTTTATCATCTCTCTTGTCCATGATTTTTGTGAGCATGCTTGAATGAAAGTTCTTTATCCTTAGGTTTTCAGGGGGACTTGATATTTCATGTCAGTTTCCAGATTTGAGACATCAGAGCAGAGTACAGTCTGCATTCCATTTGTCAGAGGAAGAAAACTCAAATTGAAACACCACCTTTCCCATTGCCAGATTTCCGGTTATGGTTTTTAGTTCAGAACACAAGGTTTGCTGCTTGTTAGCCAGTTGATAAGCTCATTCTTGAGCTTCTCCCTTGGGATACAATTGCTAGTGGTAACTAAAAACAATGGATAATACAGAGTCAGCCTTTCACCCATTACTTCTTCAGTTAGATGTCAATAATTCAGTGTTTGACTTTAGTGAATAAACCTCATCCCTGTCTTTTTCTTTTGGATTACCTGTCAGCATTTTGACTACAAATAAGAAAAAAAATACCTCTGGAGAACTCAAGGGCATCATTCTTTTTTAAAGACAGTTAAGGATGTGTGTGTGTGTGTGTGTGTGTGTGTGAACACCAGTTATGCTTAACAAGAAAGAGTAGAAGGACCTTCATTGCTTACTATTTGGTTGTAAAAAAAAATACACAAAGCTTCAGGAAATTTCATTAAGATCACAGATCACCTCTTGCTATTTTAGGCTCTTCACCCTTCTACCCACTTCTCATTTCATGTAGAGAAACAGTGCAAGACCAAGGATTTTCATGAGAGTTAATAGTACATGTGGATTCAACTGGAAAATATAGAAGTTTGAGTAAGACTGATGTATGCCCACATGAAAGGCTTGAATGACCTGCCGATGCCATTTAGTCAGTTTATTACCATGTCCCCACCACCATGAATAATTAAGAGTGGCTTGTTATCAACAGAACCCTGTCATTTCTGGATAGTGTTTTTGACACTCTTCATGGGACCTTTATAGTGGTTGTGCACAGCATGCTCCTCAGAAACAGGCTCAATTATACATTTTCCCGAGATTCCCCTGGGGCGAGAACTGGATACCTAGTTTGCTATCAGCCCTCTCGTTTCCCTCTCAGAGTTGATTCTGGTTCGACATGCTCTGTGCAGCTCAGCAGATGAACTGTTGAAAGAGTTCTGTTGCATAGAAATGTCCTGATCCCCTCTTGTGCCCTTCCTTCCAGGAAGAGAAAGTTTAACAGGATGACCTTAGAAAGTAGGGATCAGAGTAAGGAAAGATTTACTTTGCTAGGAAAAAGACCAGCATCTATCTGAGTTCTGACACTCTCAGGAAAAGGGACAGAGACACTAAGACAAATAAATATAACTTTGAGTAAATTGAGAAAGTGGTGGAAGTTTGCTCCACAAGCAGTTCAAAGTTATACTTTATTTTTTTGTTGCTTTTTGTTTCTCTATCCTTGGATAGGAGTGATTTGGGGATCAGTTTTTAATCACAGCATGGATTGGCCGTGCTAATTTGGGTGGGTTGCTTAGGTCATCAGATTGCTATGGAAAATAAACACTTTTCTGCCAGATTTTACAAAGGGGATTAACTTAACTCAGATAAAGAATGAAATCGGGCTTTTTGAGAAATGTAAATGAATTCATTGGCAGTTAATCCTAAAGCAATGAGTTTTCTTTTCTGCTCCATGACTTAAAAAGTGATTCTTTGGGGTACAAATTTATAACACAGTGGGTAGAACCCAGGTTTGCCCCTGACGAGGTTCGATTCCCATTTCCATTTCCATATGGTCCTAAAAGCCTGCCAAAGGACTTTCTTAGTGCTGAGCCAAGAGTAACGCCTGATGGCATCCCTGTAGGGACCCCCCCCCAAAAAAAAAAAAACAAAACTGTTTCTTTCCATTTTGTTTGCTTCCTTCTTTCTTTTTTCCTTTGTTCCTTTCTTCATTCATTTCTACCTTAAGTCCTTCCTTCCCTCCATTGTTCCCTCTTTCCATTTTTCATTACTTCTCACCCCTTGATTTTTACCTCCTTTCGTCCTTCAGTCATTTCTTAACTCTGTCTTTTCCTCCCTCCCTCTTTCCCATATCCATCCTTCCTTCCTTCCTTCCTTCCTTCCTTCCTTCCTTCCTTCCTTCCTTCCTTCCTTCCTTCCTTCCTTCCTTTCTTTCTTCCTTCCTTCCTTCTTTCCTTGTTTCCTTCCTCCCTTTCTCCCTCCCTTCATCCCTCCCTTTCCTCTTTCTTTACTCTTTTCTTTACTATTTGTGTTTTTGATGACCAGAGCTAACACACATCCCAGTCTGTGGTGCTGGTACCTTTTCTGCTATAATGATTATAGGGGATCATCCACCATATTTAGTGCTCACACATATAGTCTACTGTATGCTCACCAAAGCACTCACACATATGCTCAAGCTGTCACTCTAATTTGAGGGTTGAACTAGCTGCTGGAAATTACTTGCCTTTACAAAGATAACAGATTCAGGCAGAGTTGCCTGAATCACACAGCATATGTAGGACACCAGAGATTTAAACTCTTAACCATATAACTTTGCAAGGCAGATGCTATAAATTTCTATACTATTTCTCTAACCCTGAATAACCATAACAGCTAAGTATTCACTGCTGTAGCTTTCTTGTAGATAACTGTTTGTTTTATTAGGCACGTCAGCCAAAAATTAGTCATCTGGACTCAGGAAAAGAAAGTCCAATTAATTCAGTAAAGAATAAAGTAAAACAGAACAAAGGGTTTCTGGAGAAGAGATTGTGGGAAACATAAGCCAGAAACATAGACAGTGATGAAATTTCTGCAGAGAGTTAGGAATTTTTCATGACAGAGGCAAGTGATTGATGCACCCAATTGGGTCTGTGTGTGTGTTACTTTTTTTTTTTTTTTAATAATGGGCAGCTCTACTTTAGCTCTATTCATTGTTAAAACTAACCATAAACTGCTATGATAAAAGGTTCAGCACTGTTCATCTATCTTGGGAAGAGGTGTCCCTGAACAGCAGTCTTTATGTAAACTAATCCACAGCAGCCAGGGTTGAGAAAAAGCAATTAGTGGGGGCAACATATACAACTGTCACGGGGAATACATGGGTTTTATTTCAGTGAAAACTTACTTACCCCAACTGTTTATTCTGCCGTATAACCTGTCGTTCATCTGGAGAGGGATTAACAAAAGCTTATCTGAAGGGTTGGAAGGGTTTTACAGCGAAGGCACTGGAGTATTATTGACAGTCCAAAAGTTGTACATGATTAATGAAGCCTTATGAACTGGAACTCGAGACCCAAGCTATCTTGTGCTGGTTGCCTGGGTCTTTTAGCATGTGACAGTTGTGCTTTAAGAAATTCCATTTAAGAGTTACGTTTCTGCCTATGTGGCTTGACGAATGTTACTTTCTGCATTCAGAATTAATTGCACGGCTTAGATGTGGAATTTTTAAAAGGTGATTAAAAATCAGTTAAGTATTAAAAGTTTGTGATAGCTCCAGAGCCTCTCTCTGTGTGAACCCAGACGATTTGTTTCCCATTCATTCTCTCCTGCCTTTTTTGCAGATCTTAATTTTTTGGTTTCAACCTTGTGTATGTAGCCTGTTTTTTTTTTTTTTTTTTAACTAGGCTTTGTGATATGTATAACTGCTGTGACTGTTATTCTGACCACAAACTCGAGGGGACTAGTGAAGTCTCTTTTACCCCCTTTTTATTCTGTAGAATGGACAAACCTCTATTAGATGTGGGACATTTTTTGAAGGACTGGTGTAGTGTAATAATCTGAAGGAGAGAAAAAGAATGTTTGTTTTCTGTTCTGATGGGAACACAGACAACAAAGAATTAAAAATTCTCTCAAAAAAGAAAAAAAAGCAATGTTAAAATAAAATGAATGGAAGAGAGAAGATGTGGCATGAAGTCCTCAGGAAGACAGAGTTGAGACTCCAAGGACAGAAAGTCACCAGGAAGGAGAAATTTTCAGACAGAGATAACTAAAAGACTTTGAGCTGAATGATCTGTTTTTTTCACATTGTGAGTTTTAAATTTGATAACCTGATTTTCTTCCTCCTTTCCTGCACCCCACTCCCAATTGGTTCTGGATTCTTAAGTTAGTACTGTAATTCTATAAAGGAAAAAATATTTCTGGTTTGTTTGGCAGATGATACTTTCTATCCATATAGTTTTAGAATCCTTTGACATAAAGCGTTTCTGTGTGCAATTCATAGCAGATTTTAATCATTTGCTAAAGTTCCGAGATATCCTGAAAACCAGGTGCAATTTCAGCGGTGTTTGCCTTGCAAGTAGCCGATCCAGGACCAAAGGTGGTTGGTTCGAATCCCAGTGTCCCATATGGTCCCCCGTGTCTGCCAGGAGCTATTTCTGGGCAGACAGCCACCGCCGGGTGTGGCCCCCCAAACAAACAAACAAAAGAGGTGCAATTTGCCTACTTTGAGGGTAGAATATTGGTGAATTATACAGAAGCAGGTATCCTGACCTCCACTTCTATAATTTCCATGCAAAAAAAAAAAAAAAATCTACCGGGGCCCGGAAGATAGCATGGAAGTAAGGCGTTTACCTTTCATGCAAAAGGTCATCGGTTCGAATCCCGGTGCCCCATATGGTCCCCCGTGCCTGCCAAGAGCAATTTCTGAGCATGGAGCCAGGAGTAACCCCTGAGCACTGCCGGGTGTGATCCAAAAACCAAAAAAAAAAAAAAAAAATCTACCAACCCTCTACTTATGTATTGCTGGAGCCATTTATAACATTAGGTTCCATGTTGGCAAATGCTTTTTGAATGAACTTATTTATATTTATTGAGGCTCATCCAGAAACTTAGGTTAGCCCCCAAATGTTGCTACTTTTAAATCCAATTGTAAATCAAGCAGGCGTGCTCTCTAAACAGCTCAGGAATTATGTTGACTTCTCATGCGTGAGAGGGGAGAAGAAAGAATTTAGAAATTAATGGAAATGTCTTTGCTGCTTCCCACTCACTAAATTTCTCCAACATAGTTTGTAGTTTATTTCCAGAAGTTTGTCTTTTCTCAAAGGAGACCACTAGATGGGTTAAGAAAGGTCAAGCTTCCTTTTACGATTTTTCAAGATATATTCTCTTTCCTAAGATATGACATGATGGCCCTTTGTTTCTGTGGTAATTTGGCTATAGTTTCTTTGGGACTTCATCTTGTCAAGTTCCTGTCAATGAAATGCAAGTTGACATCCCACTCGAAAATAATAATTACTCTCTGTAGCACCTTTCACCAGTACCTGCTGTGCGATACAGAAAGTATTTCACACCAGTGAAGCGAATGGATGTTCATTAAATTGATCTGCAATGGCAAAAAAAAAAAAAAAAAAAAAGAGGAAACCCATTTTTTTTTTTTTTTAGCAATGAAAAGCTCAAGAAAGAGGCCAGAAGGTTTTGTATATTTTATGCCCTTTCTGTCAATGAAGGCCATTTGAGCTTTTAAATTCAGACCTGTGCCCTGGGCTGTTTATATGTATAAGTCATACTGAACTGAATCTTTACAAATGACTGGACTAGGCTGGAAGTTGCTAACATGATGGAATCTTTCTGATTCTTCCTATGAGATCTTTCGTCGGTTCCCAATGAAATCCTTATAGATGTTATTGGTACACTATGGCCTGGAGGCCAAATTCACTGCCACCTCTTTCTGCAAATAAACTTTTTTGAAACTCACTCACATATATTTGTTTTATGGTCATGGGGTGTGGAGGCTGAGGGCCTAAACTATTTACTATTATTTTCATTAAATGCTGCTCTGAAAATTTACAAGGTATACTATGGAATTTTATTTTTTGTGTTTGTAATATGGCTATTATTCTTGCCACTAAATTATATTCAAAATGTGAAGGGCATTCTGAGCCAGAGAACTTTAAAAATAGCTGAACACACTAACCTGTTCTTGCATGCAGGAATCTTCAGCTTACATGTAAATTTGAAGGAGGTTTTACAAATAAAACCAAAAATGTCAAGGAAGGACATTTTATTTTTCCTTACATGCACTTTGGTATTTGATTTTTATTTAAAAGTATCTTAATTTTGATGAGAAAACTCTAATTAAAAGAAAAATTGGCATTCTGTAAAGGTTAGTAGTAGAATGCCAGCCTGTCTTTGAAAAATGTGAAAATCCGTTTTCTACAGAAAGTTTTTCATAGTTTTTTTGGATAAATCAAAATGGAGAAAGAAAAGGCATCATAATCAACTCCAAATGAACAAAATGCCATCTAATAGAGCCCATAACAGAAACTCCCACTATAATGATGAGCTCAGAGCTATAAAATAAGAGTGAGATTTGTCTTTCTCTCCTTCCAAAACAGCCCTATTTAGCTTCTTTCTGTTTCTGTATTTCTATATTCATTCCTCTTTGAGTCCCTTTCTTTTAAGTATTCAGAAAAGTATCAAATAAATCAGAGCATTGCTTTCGTCCTCTTGACATCATCTAGAATACACCGCAGATCTGACACTCAACTATTACTTATTGACTAAGGAAATGACCCTAACATTCCTCCTGACTGAAACATCCCCTATGATATGACAATTAGTCATATCCTAGTGTTTTTCAAAGTGTTTTTGCATAACTGATAAATTTAGCTTACATTATTCGCATTGATATACACCTTTACAGGACTTCATGCTAACGAGCCTGCATAGAAACTCCTACCCAGCACTCTTAAAGGAAGACTTGTCAGTGTGAGCATTTGAGGCAATAGAGGACTTTGGTAATTCCCCAACCTGTCCTTCACTCATTCATTAATTCATTAAATTTGCTTATTAAATGTGGTCTGCACTTGGACTCTTCGTAGAAATGGGAAAAATGAAGAGATCGGTTCTTCTCTCTCTCTCTCTCTCTCTCTCTCTCTCTCTCTCTCTCTCTCTGTTTTTGGGTCATACCCAGCTTGTGCTCCTGACTTACTCCTGACTCTTTGCTCAGATATTAATCCCGACTGACTCAGAAAATCAGATTTGGGTGTGAGGAATTGAATGTGCACTGGCCAAATGCAAGGCAAATACCTTATTACTGTCATATCACTCTAGCTCCACCAATTCTCCTTTTCAGGACCATGTAGACTTGGTTTAGAAAAAAGCATGTGGTAGTGGTAGTGGTAGTGTTGGTGGTGGTGGTAATGGTGTGTGTTTGTGTGTTTGTATGCGTGTGTGTGTTATTAGCAATACTCCCTTACTTGTTTTAATGCAAGAAGAGAATAGGAATGAAGATCCTGGGAAAGCATGGCAGCTTGTGTTTCACCATGACCCCAAGTGACTGAATATTAGTGTGTGTTGCTTCATTGATTGGTCAGTGGATATTATGTCAATTCTGAAACTAGGAAATAGGCAATTTTACAAATGGTAAAGTTGGTCTTTATCATTATATTTCTACTAAATATTGGAGATTTAAATGCAGGTAGACAGTCTGAGGAGAAAGCCAATCGCTTAGCAGAAAGTTGGTTATTCCTAAATACCTAGAGAGAATACTTATATATTAAGTTTATATAAACTTATGTAAACCTTAAATTTATATAAAAAGAAGGCTTATATAAGCACAGAAATAAAATTTTAATAAAATCTCTTCCTATCTGGATGCTTTGTTTTTATTGAAGGTCTCCATTATACACAGAATGCTGCATTCTCTTCAGTTTTAAGGGTTTTTTTTAAAGTGCTATTGTTACATATATATATATATATATATATATATATATATATATATATATATATATATATATAACCCAAATGGAATCTTGGTTTAGTTCATTCCTTCACTAGAGCAAAACAATACATTCTTTTCAGGAAGTGTCTCATTATTGGGGCAATCATATGATAATGCTATTGAATATCATCATCTTTTAATAAACAATTCTTTAAAAAATAATCACCAACATGGTACAACCACCATCAGAATTTTAAGTTAGAAAACTTTTCTGGTCCTAAAGAGACAGTATAGTGATTTTACTATTTGCCTTGCATATGACTGATCCCAGTTTGTATAGATCCTGGAGTAAGAGCTGAGTTCTTTTGTAAATGCTACTAAAACTACAAGTCCTTTAACTGGTCTAGACATTCTAAGACTTATAAATGTTGTGTAAGTTCCAATAAATTATTGATGGAGGTAGCACTGAATTTGTAATTGCTTGCCTGCTTTGAGTCTATTCCAGACTTTTATTAATACTCACTAGCCAAAAACAAAACTGCACTGTATTGCCATTGGTTTTGTGTTTGTCCTCTGTTTTGAAATCCTGCAGCATCTTTTTTTTTCCTTATGTGGAAGTATTGTATCTCTGAGTCCCACAACCATTTAGTTTTCTGCTCCATTTCTTCTCAGTTTTGACACTGCCATGCCCCTTCCTACATACTAATTACTGACTTTTTGCTTCTGCAGTCCTTGATTTGTTGTATCTCTTTTTCCCATGTGACAATGGACCAGGAACTTTGGCAAGGAGGTTAATGGATTTAAGAGTCAGTCTGATTTAACCCTGGAAGTTACAGAGCACCAAAAGCTGACCCATTTTATATGCCATGCTGTGGTGAGTTTTAGCTGCAGATCGGGGGCTGAGATTTCCACACCATGGCAAGTCTCTGCAGAACTGAAATAGAATTGAAGAAACATCATTCCTTTCCTCCCTTTCTTCTGAAACTATGGCTGGAACTGATTCATTGTTCTGATATTCTATTATCCTATTTGAGGTTGGCTGGGAAACCCTTGAACAGTGCTTGGGGTGAGGTTTCATTGTTCCAGGAGCCAAACTCAGTCTTCCCTAGGCAAGCAAATGCTCCTAGAGCCATTTCCCCATCCCGATTTTATATATTTTAAAAGGAGTCATAGAGCAAACTAGAAATTATATCAAAAGTGGAAGTGAGTCCTTTGGGACTTCAGTCAGACTGCCATTAATTGAATTATGTCAGTGCATAATCAGATCTCCTTTCTAGATCTCAAGTTCTTTATCTTGAAGATGAGGTTCTTTTTTTGTTTGTTTGTTTTGTTTTTGTTTTAATTGGGGTCTTTTTTTTTTTTTTTTTTTTTTTTTTTTTTTTTTTTTTTTTTTTTTTTTTTTTGAGTCACAGCCTGCAGCGCTCAGGGGTTACTCCTGGCTCTACGCTCAAAAATCGCTCCTGGCAGGCTCAGGGGACCATGTGGGATGCTGGGATTCGAACCACTGTCCTTCTGCAAAGTGCTATACCTCCATGCATGCTATCTCTCCGGCCCCCTTTAGGGGGTCTTTAACATCTTATCTGAGAAACAGGATTCTTTGCTTTTAAGGAAGCATTCATTTATTCACTAAACTATTCATTTAACCCTATTATGTTCCAATCACTGTGCCAAGGCACGGATTTGAAATCTAAACAAGAAAGAAATTTGTATTTTCTTTCTAAGACCTGCTGTGAAATAATCTTACCTTTCCTGTAAATTTTGCAGCTGTTTTTCTTTTTCTTTTCTTTTTCTTTTATACATCACAGAATGAAGAACAGGATTTTAATGCTGAGAGGCTGTGGATAATTAGTCTCAAGGGGAGATGGGGAAGACCTGCTTCCCTGTTAAAATAAAGTCTTCAATTAAGCTGTATAAAAAGAATAGGAGAGTGAAATACTCTTATTCAACATTCCCACCCAAATCCTTGCATTGCAGGAATTACGTAATAATTTTGAATATGAGTCCCCATGTGCAGGCACTTCTAGTTCTCTCTCAAGACTGGCTCTGGTGAGGACATTCATTGTGACAGACTTGACACAACTTCTTGGGATTCAAACAGGCATCCAGTTACCATCAACGCATTTCCTTCAAAACCATGATTATGGATGAATTAGAAGTAAGAATAGATACAGTTGGCAAGAAACCTCTGGTTTTCATTACAACTTCATTTGTCTCTTTTCTTGGAAAACCAAATTGGGAGGAAAAAAAATGGAAAAGAGGAAAAAAGGGAGCTTTCTTACTGTCATTCGGAGGAATAAATTTTCATTAGTGTGTGCCAGTACTTTGAAGCCTTTGGAACCCACTCAAACCAGGCAAATTTCTTTTCTCTTTCTTCACTTCCTTTCTTCTCCTTGAAGGTTGATATATCATCAACACTGTAGATGTCAGAGTGAGAAACAAGAGACACTGAGGTGAAGGTGTCTGGTGTCTTCCTCTTCTTTGAAACCAATCACTTTATTGTCAGTGATCGGTTGTTGTCTTTCAAAATAACCACTGCCACCTTTCACACTTGAGAAACTTTTATCTGTCGGTGGAGCTAGTGTTCTGCATGGATTTGACACAGCATAATCTGGTTAGTGAAAGAGAAATAGATGGGGTCTTAGGGTCTTTGTCTAGCATTTGAGATCTCTGAGCAACTGTACCTGGGACATTTATGCAATCAGGTTTAACCACTTACTACTGATTCCCAAAGAGTTTCACTCTCAGTTGCCAGGGTGAAGCACAGAGTCCTTTTATGCCATATGGATGGCATGATATTCTTAGGAGTCATCATGCATTTTGTTTAGTAGTGAACTGCACCTAGTCATTTAGCAGAGTCCCACAATAGGCCTGGAAATTTATAAATTATACTGTCAACCATTTCTTAGATGATAAAACTGGTAACTAGGTTAATTTTATTCTCCAGCCACCTTAGTGAGAAATGTTGGTTGAACCATTTGTTGGAGACTTGCTTATCAGCTCTGAATAGCAATCAGCTGCATGTGTATTTGAAAAGGAATGCAAATGACAATCACTTACCATTTCCTGTCCACAATTTCCTTTAAAAGATCTTGGGGCCAGAGAGGTGGCTGAGGTAAGATGTCTGCCTTGCAACCACTAGCCAAGGAAGGACCACGGTTCGATCCCCCTGCGTCCCATATGGTTCCCCCAAGCCAGGGGCAATTTCTGAGTGCTTAGCCAGGAGTAACCCATGAACATCAAATGGGTGTGGCCCAAAAAACCAAAAAAAAAAATAAGATCTTGCTAACTAGATATGCTTTATTCATTCCCTCCCACTCAAAGTACCTATAGTTTCATTTCTTTTCTCCTCCTCCTCTTCCTCCTCTTCTATTCTTCTTTGTTTTTGATTCCATGTGACACCTGACAGTGTTCTGGGGTTACTTCTGGCTCTATGTTTAGAAATCACTCCTGTAATACTGGGGGATCATATGGGATCCTGGGGATTGAACCTGGGTAGGCTGCTTGCAAGGCAAATTCTTTACCCCCTGTGCTCCCACTCCAGCCCCTGTTTATTTTCTTTGATTAAACAAAAATAAAATAAGCTGCATAGAGACAATCAACTCGTTTCAAAGATACATCTACTACCTTTGTTTTCAACAGCTCTTTGCTTTATTCTCTATGAACAACAGCAATCCTTGCAAAATGGAAAAATGTGCTTTTCACTTACTTGGCCATCTTACATCTTCCTTGAACTCTGGAGAATAGTAGCAATTCTAGAGGATTTCAGTTCTTGATGTGATTCTTTTTTTCGTCCTTTGTCCTCCAGGTCCACCGTCTGCTCCCCTCAACTTGATTTCAAATGTCAATGAGACCTCAGTGAACTTGGAATGGAGCAGTCCTCAGAATACAGGTGGCCGCCAGGACATTTCTTACAATGTGGTTTGCAAGAAATGCGGAGCTGGTGATTCCAGCAAGTGTCGACCCTGTGGGAGCGGAGTTCACTACACTCCACAACAGAATGGCTTGAAGACTACCAAAGTCTCCATCACTGACCTCCTCGCTCACACCAATTACACATTTGAAATCTGGGCAGTGAATGGAGTATCCAAGTATAACCCAAGCCAGGACCAGTCAGTGTCTGTCACTGTGACAACCAATCAAGCAGGTAGGAATCTGATCCTCTTTATCATGTGGTCTAAATTTGCAAAGACAGGAGATTTTCATTGCTTTGACTGAATAGTAATAAAGTTTAGCCATTGAAGTAGAACTGTTTGATTCTAATGATACACTATGTGAGTATATAGGGTAGAAGATACTTAGGACTCTTAATGACTTAGTAGACCTTTTTATTTATATCTTTTTTTTTGTTTTGTTTTGTTTTGTTTTGTTTTTTGGGGGGTCACACCCGGCAGTGCTCAGGGGTTACTCCTGGCTTCATGCTCAGAATTTGCTCCTGGCAGGCACAGGGGACCATATGGGGCACCGGGATTCGAACTGATGACCTTTTGCATGAAAGGCAAAGGCCTTACCTCCATGCTATCTCCCGGGCCCCTTATTTATATCTTTTTAGGGGGAGAGTTTGCAAATAGAACTCATAGTTCTCAGGGTCTACTCCCAGCTTTGTGATTGGGGGTCACTCCTGACCAGGTTTAGGGGATAACTTCATGTGCCATGGATCAAGTCAAGTTTAAAGCATATTAACTTCTGTTCACTCCCTCCCAGTATGTTTTGGGAGACTGACAGCATAGTGTGTTCTAGGTAGTGGAACTTTCATGGAGACTGAGACAATATCCAGAGAAGAGGATGGCAGTCCTCTGAATTGTATCACAGTCACAGGAATTCCCCTGCAACTGATTCCGCAGTTTCTTCGTCAGGACCAGGACTGGATATAAGAGGATTTCCATATTATTAAAGCTGATGAAGTTTTTTTTTTTTAAGCAATACACTGTACTTTTATATTTGCTATATTTTCAGCAAAACCATTGTCAGCTTTATTTTCTATTTTATTTCCTGTGTGTAAACATAAAAGATAACGAAATAGTGGCGTATGAGAATCACCATGCTCATCTGTGAGCAATGAATGAACTACATGGATAACTTCTTTTTATTATTTGTGGTTGATAATTTTTTTCTTAAACACACAGTTGTGGAACTGGGGAGATGACTACAAGTGCTATATTATGTGCATGACATGAGTAAGACCTGACTTTGTTTCCTAGAACACATGGTCCCCAGAACACCATAAAGTTTGTAGGGAATGAAACCCTGGTCAACTGTGTGCATCTGCCCTATCCATCGTATTATTTCTCTAGTCTCTCTGCTAATTTTCTCTAGTATATCATCTTATAATTCAGAGAACTAGAAAACATTTTCTGCTAATGAGACATTTCTATTAGGTTCACTACAGAACTATCTGAAAATCTTGAATACCAATTTTAAAGTGCATTTCTAAACCCAAGTTTTTAGGTGCTGGTTTCTAGCCCTGCAATTTTAATTTCTAGTCCCTAAAAACATACTACCACCCCCAAAACATTCATACTACTTTCCCAGTCTAGATTTTCATTACAGGCATCATGTTTTCATGACCAGCTCCTATTGTTTATTTCTGGAGTGTTAGAGAGAAGCAATAGGAAAGGCCTGTGGTTTAACCTTTTTTGAGCCTCTTAAGAACAGCAAACTTTGCTGGAAAAGGACTGTGAACTGCCAGCCTTCCTAGTGCTTTTTATGGCACTCTTCTCCAAAATGAATGTTTCAGTAAGTGCACTCAATAGTTCAGTACAACATATCTCTACTAATTGATCCTGTAGTGAGAAACATTCCAGTATGCCTATCAAAAACTCATTAATTTTCCACTTTCCCTGAACTTTCTAGAACAAATAAATTAAGACTAGGCCAGCAAACTTAGGTGGCTCTAGGAGGGCTATGTGGCCAGTCTTCTAATAGGTGATGTGAACAGATCTCCTAATTACATTTTCCTTTCTTTAATTTTGCGTTTTTAGCATGGGAAAACCATTAGTGATCATCAGTTTTTTTTTTTTTTCCTTCTGTGAAGAAGAGTGTGATTTAGGAGGTTTTAACACTGTCACAAGGATTATATGAATTGCCAACATTTTAATAGTTCTCTTTGGACAGAGAGAGTGGGAATATTGTCGGCAGATGCTGGAAATCTTGGGTGTGTGACTGGTGTGTCTTGGAGTTGGAAGAAACCCAGATATATAATGGTTCTGATACCCCTACCCCCAGGGAAAGAAGTTTATGATCCAATCAATATTCTCATTCAGCCCCCAATGTACTTTTTTGGGGGCTATCTTCAAAGTCACCCCTACTTTCTGTTCTTAACTGCTCTAAAAGTAGAAATGGACCCTTTTCAGACTCTGCTATGTAAAGTGAAGTCATCCTTTTTTTGGCGGTGAGTAGCCCCTGGGAGCTGTACTGTGGACAGGCTTGGCTCCCTAGGATCTTAAGGGGAGAAGCCTCTGATTCTGTGTACTTAAGGACTTAAGCCAAAGGATTATGTCAGCCCCATCAGGCCAAGAAGGAGCAAAGAGTGCAAAGTAGACAGGCTGAAAACCCTCCAAGTGAGGGAAATCTGCAAAAACATTATGAAAGAGGTGTAGGGGTGGGGATGACACTCAACATTTTATTAAAAAACTTAAGTGTGATTCTTCCTGATCTACAAGAAAGATGGATAGAGAATTCCTGTAGCACATAAGATTTTTTTCTAACATGGTAAGCAGTCTTGCAGGAGGGTTGCTGAATGGGATCAGATTCTAGCTTCTTATTTTAATTTTCATGAAGGCTAATGCTGGGAAGCTGTAGAAAAATTAAAAATAAATCTTTCAATAAATAGACCTCCTATGTGGCCATTCAGAAAATGTTCACTTAGCGGAGTTATACATGAGGCTGGTCCTACCTCATTATCCTACTATAATTTAGAGTTTGCGAATTCAACATCAAGATCATCTATCTTTGATTAACAAACCCTTATTTTCCCCTAGTAGTGCAAATTAATAATGTAGGCAAAATAGTGCAAATTAATAATGTAGGCAAAAATTCTGGGTGAATATAGTCAATCATAAACTCCATCAGCGCTCCTCAAGCATATTTACATATACATATTTTTAATCTAATTGCATTTGTTTGTATCATTTTGTTCAATTAAATTGTTCTAGACTCCTATAGCCAATGATTTCCTTATAGAAGAATTCACCACCCAGAGGTCCTAGAGTTTAGTGGTGCCTCCTTTTTGTTTTCATTCCATTTTTTTTTTCTTGAGGCTTTTCTCTTGTCAGTTAATCATTAAAAATATGTATAAAACCTAGAATTCCTAGTTTTATTATCACCCCTGAGACGTACACTATTGAGATCCCATCTCCAGCAGCCTTAGAAGCTTGGATGGCCTTTCTCCTTGAAGGGTGTGTTGCTTGCCTAAAACAATCTGAGATTAACAACAATTTGTATGCTGCTTGACATTCTTCCCTTTGTAATTGTGAAGATTACAATTCTGAATTCCGAGAATTCTGAATTCTGTGAATTCTGAGAAGATTAGCTACAGCAAGTATTCTGCTTGACATTCTTCCTTTTGTAATTGTGAGTATCTTAGCATGGAGATGTAGGTTTAACTGGACTTTGATCCTGATTTGTAGAAATTAGTGAGAATGGCTGTTTAGTTAGATGGTGATTTGTACCACCCCAACTCCTATCTGCCTATTGACATCCTAAGGAGCTGGTCACACCCTTTTCCTTTGAACTCCAGGGAATTAAAAACAATGGATGCTGAAGATAAGACAATGGGAAACAGAAAGTCCCCTTGATTGTAAATATGTTCATTTGAGGATGTGAACTTTATATGAGTGGTCAAAAGGGCTGGTTCTCATGACTTTTGCCCTGGGTCACCTGGGGATGGTGTCAGCAAACTGCAGGTTTGTTGGTTTTAGAAAGTTCTATGGTTTGGGTGAGGAAAGGACTTTTTGCAAACTCTTCTTGAGATCAAACATCCTCTAATACTCACATCCCTGTGCCAAGTGATTTGAATATTGATATTTCCCTGAGAAAGCACCAAACAAGGAAACATTAACTGTTCTGTCTTTTAGTGAGTGGGCAGGGGGATCGTGCTGATATTTATGAAAAATGAATAAGCAAAGTACCGGATGATTTGTTTCCTAGCAGGCTTTCCTTTCGTTTACTTTTACTTAAGTAGACCATCTCGGGCATTTGAATATAGGATGGTGTCAGCTAGGAAAGATAAATGTTGTAAAGCAAAACAGGCTTTTCAGCTCTAGCAATGGAATGTTGTAATAATTTTATGAAAAAAGGTTATGTTTGTCACCAACACTGAAACCAGTGTACCCCTATACAACAGTCTTTCAGCGACGGGGCTGGACCACACAATAGTTTGTTTTTATTGCATAAAATCATTACAAACCCCTTGAATAGAATCCTCTAGAAAGCCCAGATTGCACTTGAGGCAGCAATTTCTGATTTTTATTGTGCACATAGCTATGCTCCAGATATTTCACATGAAAATGATAATCTCTTTTAGCACAGCTGTAGTGTCTTAAATGACTGACATTGTTAACACTCTTAAGTTTGGAGGACTTCACAGGTGCCTGGATTACATAATTATTTGAACCCGGCTAGTCTCTTAAAATCTTTTTCAATTCTAAAAATTGCAATATTTGAAGGCATGAGTTATGACCATAAAGTTATAGTTATCACTTTGTGATGTTCCAAAAATGGTTCTAAAGAGAGTTTTAAGAATAAGGGGAATTCCGTTTGTTTGTTTGTTTGTTTTAAATATTTAGAAGTATTATCAAAATGAATCTGAAGGCTTCCCCTCCATCTCAAACCCCACTTAAAGTATTTGTTTTGAAGCCCCATACAACATGCCAATTGTATCCATAGTTGAGTTGTTCTACTCCATATCTGAACATTGGGCAATGTCTCAAACATTTTTGGTTGTCGAAACAGAGAAGATAAAGTTTTATGATAGCAAGTGGGTAAAGTTCAAAGACCTTTAATGTATTGTGCCCACTGCAAGGAGTGATTTGACCTAGAAGCTTATGAAACACAGTTTTTTTGTTTGTTTGGTTGGTTTTGTTTGGGGGGCACACACAGTGATAAACAGGGGTTACTCCTGGTTATGCGCTCAGAAATTGCTCCTTGCTTGGGGGTTCATATGGGACACTGGGGGATGGAACCACGATCCATCTTAGGCTAATGCCAGCAAGGCAGATGCCTTATCGCTCCTTGCCACTACTTCAGCCCTGGAGGAACACAATTTTTACAAAATATATGAAAGTAAGATTTTGGCTATCAGAATCTTGTCCATCTTCTAAAGCTTCACCAACTTGACTTTATTGACTACATGTTTCTGCTGCTGCCAGCTATTTTCAGGAGATAGGAAGTCAAAATATATCCTATGGAGTCTCTTGTGAAGAATCTTTGTCCAGTGGTGAAGCATCGAGTTGGTGTAGTTCCTGATACAGTCTTTTTCTCTAAGACTAGATTTTCAGGACAACTGCAAGGAAATGTCATGCCAAGGAAGTGATAGGGTTCCATTTGGTACTAGCAATGCCTAACTCAAAGTAGATATTCTCTATCTTTTTGTTGACAAACATGTTTATTTACAGAATAAACCAGCCACGCACTAATTGCCATGTAGTGATAAATGAAACAGAACCAAAATAATGAGTGGAGAAAAGAAAATAAGCAAGTAAAGGAGGGATACTGCCATGTATTACTCAACTGAGCAAGTTTCCATTCTCTTTTTCTCTGCCATCTTTTAATTAGACATATTATGTTATTTGAGTGGGATAATGGAGAACAGTGGGAATTCGTATCCCCACTGAGTCTAATTGCTACCTGTCTTCTAGACAGTAAGAGGAAAGCTTCAAGGGGGAATAGTAGGAAAAAAGGGAAAAGCTTTTGAGATGTTGAGTTAGGTAATATGCTGTAGGTGGCTCAGTTTTGTGACTGCTGAAGCTTAGAAAAATTTTGTATTATTCAAAAATAAAGGAGGCTTATAGGGGCTTGGGGAGTATAGACGTTAAGGCACTTGCTTTGCATGTGGGAGACTTTAGTTAAGTCCTCAGCAACACCTGTTTTCTCAAGCACTAGTAGAAGCACAGAGCTGGGCAGAACAACCAACACAACTGAATGTGGTCAATCCTTCACCCCCAAAGAAAAGCAACATTTGAAATGCACAGCCTGCAAATTAAGAGCAGAGTCTTGGAAAAGGCTCAAGCAAGCTTCTTTAAATTCAGTGTCTTAAATTCTGACTCTAATGACACTGAAAAATGAAGGTAGCAGATGGGTGAGTGGACTGTTAATGTACCTATGACTAAAAGAAGAAAGTAGGTAGGGAGAGAATGGAGACATTTGGAAGTCCTGTTTGCCTACCTGAAAGATATTGGAACCTGAAGTCATTCCAGCGTAGTTCTGGCCCAGAATTATATCAGAGAGACATGGACTTGAAGATGACTGAAGATCAAAAGCAGCAAGTAAATGATATTAATCCTTATGAATTGGAGATTTTTAATGAATTGCAAACCCAAAGAGATTTAACAGAAATGAAAACTTTTTTTGTTTGTAAATGGAGAAAAAAATATATGTTCTTTTTTGCCAGAGACCAGAGATCAAACCCAAGTCATCAAATACACTGGTCATGTGCTCTATCCCTGAGCTCCATTCCCAAATCACAGTTGTGATCCATTTGAGATACATTGTGCTTTTATTTGTTTATGTTTGTGAGCCATAATCAGTGATATTCAGGGATTGCTGAGTCTATGCTCACTTCTGAAAGTAACAGGACCAAACACAGCTTTACTAAAGTGCAAGGCAAGTACTTTCCCCATTGTACTATCCATCAGGCTCATTTATCTGTCTTCTTTTAATACCATGAAACAGCAATTTCCAATTCTGACCTCAAGGGTCAAATCTTTGATACATTTCATTTATTGATTTCTATTGTGCTCTCATAATTTATACAAGGGTAAATAAATATTGCTGTTTGTTCATAGGCTGTTAAGCCACCCCACTTATCATCAGAGTGTCAGCATCCTTCCATCTGTGTCCTGAGGACCAAATCTTTATCCTCTTGCAGATTGTTCTACAACCTGAAATTAAAATAGAATGGCTTTGATTTTGAAAGTGTTAAAGATAAGCAAAGGAAGAATAATCACTTTTTGTAGTTTAGAAATAACATGTAAATCTTGTGTCCTTGGATAAGTTTTAGTGGGTCTAAGTCCTGCTTCTTTCCATCTGAGTAGTCTAGGTCATTGCATCCAGTTGCCAGCAAATGAGTTGAGTTGCCCCAACTAAGAAGATGGCCTGTGATGTGCATATTATTTTAGAAAAATGGGTTGCCATCCCTTCTCCAGAATGCTCAATACAAAGCAGACTCCTCAGAAAGAAGGCAGAGATGTTCTTTCTGCCTTAGCCAAAGATGTGGTAAATCCACTTTCGGGTCATTCTCACATCTGAAATAACTTTTGTATTTGGCAAGACCCCCTTCTTTCTAACACTTTTGGACTCTGTAAATAATACTGCATGAAAATTATTGGGATTTCAAAATCACTGTTGCTTTCTCAAAACACAAATCTTTCCCCAAAGACACTCAAGTCTCCGCATATAATGTGGAACATGCAAGACTGTACTGACATTACAAGTTGGCTGACTTCCTTCAAAATCTATATTCTTATCTATGTCCCTTGGTGATAGTAGCAAATACTGCCCTTGATTGCTGGTGAATGATGTTAATTGTTTGTATTCCTCAGAAGTTTAAAGGGAAACTACAAGCTAGTGAAACCTATGAATCAAACCTTTCTATTTTGTTGTTTGTTTTTGGACCACACCTGATGTTGCACAGACCATACTCTGGGATCTGAGCTCAGGAATTGTAATTTGCAAGACTCAGGGAACAAGAGTTGTCAGGAATTGGACCAAGACTGGCCCTGTGTAAGACAAGCACACAATCCAGTATAATCTTTCCAGTCAGGTCTAAATCTTTCTAAAGACAGATTTTTTGAAACTTTGTGCCTTCCTTGTGGTTGTTATAAATGGTGAGACCTCTGGGCAGTAATAGTTGGTTAGAGAATATTTCCTGTCCTGGGTCCAAACAAGTCACTTTTCTATAGTCTACAGATAAGATTTCTGGTCTAATCAATAATGCTCAAGATATATAACTCTTAAAAACCAGCAGTTTTTATTCTCTTTTGTTTTCTTCATTAAAACAGGGAGAACTGAGTTAAGTGTCTCTTGATTCCCTTTCATGCTGAAAAGAATTTTCTTTCTATGGCATATTGTTGCCACTCCTAGAATTCTCAAAGGTTCTAATTAATTATAATACTCCTTGAGAATAAAAAAAAAAGCCAGCGGGGAGACAGTGATGCAGCTTATTGACTATGGCACCAGGTCTGGGAATTTATATTTGGGATTGGTACCACAAGTCCTGGTGAGGAGAAAAATAGCAAAGCTTCCCTAAAGAACCCTTTAAATTATCCAGCATCAAGGCTGACTGAGCAGCCTAGACAAATAGGACAGCTGCAGAGTCTGGTGGCAATTGAGGCAAAGAAGTAAAAATGGAGTTGCATTAACAAAAAAATATAATAATAATAAAATAAAGAGGTGAATATTTCATCCCTAGAAAATGAAAGTTTTATTTATACACTCAGGACACAAGAACTCGATTTTTCCAGACTCCATCCCTTTTACTCCTTCATAAATTAAAGCACACGTGTTCTTCTGTGCGATGGAGAAGCCATTCAGTAGCACTCACCCTTCATCCATGACAGTCTTAATTCAAATTCATTTTTCATTGCTGTGCTTGTTTTTTTAACACAGCCACCTACTTTGCCTCCCTCTGGAGAAACCTCCGACAAGAGACTGGAACAGAAGAACCTGAGGGAGATAAGAAGTGAAACAGTGCAGGGGTAGCAAAGATTTTACATGGACTTCTCAATTGTTTAGTCATCACCCCAACTAGCTAAATTAATTGCTTTCCTTAGAGGAGTCATGAGAGACTCTAGAGTCCAGTTTGCAAATGAGAGCATCAAGGGAAAAATCCAGAGAAACTTCATCAAAGCTTCCATTAACCCCCTACTGATGTCTTGAAAATGTTGTTTAAAAAAACACACAAAAGAAAAACCTAAACTTAAGAAACAAGATCCATGCTGCAGGACTAATCCTTTATTGAAGGAGCTTACATTTGCAGTTTAATTAAAATGCTTGTCCCTGTCACCTCAACACACCCAGCCCAGCATTTACCATTTCCATGCAGGCCTGCCAGAAGAAAGCCTGTTTTGTTCAGATGAAAACTTGTGAGGATATTTTTTTTTTTTTTGGTTTTACATTTTAAGTTATCATGGTAAGGAAACTAAGCCCTGCTCGTTTTTTTTTTAAATGGGTCGGGAGTGGTAACACAAGCGGTAAGGCATTTGCCTTACATGTGCTAACCTAGGACAGACATAGGTTCAATCCCCCGGAGTCCCATGTGGTCTCCCAAGCTAGGAGTGATTTCTGAGCGCATAGCCAGGAGTTTTTTGGGGGTCACACCGGCAGTGCTCAGGGGTCACTCCTGGCTCCATGCTCAGAAATTGCTCCTGGCAGGCACGCAGGACCATATGGGGCACAGGGATTCGAACCGATGACCTTTTGCATGAAAGGCAAACACCTTACCTCCATACTATCTCCCGGGCCCCATAATATATATTTTTTAATTAATTGGCATAGAGAAGATATTCATTTCTTTTTATGAATTGACTAGCCCCCAATTACCACCATTTCATCCCAGTTTGCATGTGTATATGTACAATTGCTTACCTTTCTCCTTGTGCCAATGCAGATGAATCAGAAGGATTCCATACCCAGCTTGCAACAACAGATAGAGTTAGTACCAGCTTATATGTATGGTCTCTTGTTGTGAACACTAGTTTTCACAATTAATAATGATTTGGGGAGGCTGGAGGGATAACATGAAGGTAGGGTGTTTGCCTTGCATGCAGAAGGACAGTGGTTCAAATTCCAGCATCCCATATGGTTTCCTGAGCCTGCCAGGAGTGATTTCTGAGCGCAGAGCCAGGAGTAACCCCTGAATATTGCTGGGTGTGACCCAAAAACCAGAAAATAAAAATAAAAATAAAAAATAATGATTTGGACTCAAATAGGTCAGTACTAGATGCTGAGAGAATCAGAATGAACAATTAGCAAAATATTAACCTATTTTGACACAACAAAGAAACAACATTGAATTTGTTCTTTCTCTATCCTGATAGCTTCTTTCACTTCCTCTCACTGACTCTTGAACTATCTTTTACCTTTGGTTATGAGCAAGCATAAAGGGTTCTTTCCAAACCATCATCTTTCTAAACTATGGATAAAATGACTGTGCTTTGAGATATTTGTTGAATTTTTGCTCTCCCTCCTGGAAAGGGAAAGACAAACATAGAAGAAAGGCTAGGATGGGCATCTCTTTAGATCTGACTTTTTACCAAATGGGAACCTATTCTTAAATTATTGGGTCCTTTCGAAACTAATTCTCAGATGAAGATTGTGGGGAAGATACTTAAAACAGAAAACCTATCCAGAAACCTTTTGTGGCTGATATGGGCATACAAACAAGACTTGAATCTGCAGTTTCAGCTTCTCCACGGGGCTTAACTAGGGACCTCCCACCAACAGGCTCCCTGTATGTAGTACATTTGGGTAAGATTCATCCATTAGAACAAACACTGAAAGGGCCAAGCTCACAATGGCTCCCTGGAGAGTTTGTGTTTGTCTACATAACAAACTGCAAGCTGTAAATCGGCCTCCTGAATCAACCTTTTTTTGTATGAGTGTTTTTAGCATATTAAGTGTGCATATTGAGTATAATTGTGAAGGTGGCTAGAAGCACAGCTTCTACTTGTTCCTATTAAAGTTAGAGATTCACTTGGTCCCGAGGGTTGTCTTTGTGCACATTCCTGAGAGTTAATCCAAGTGTTCCATCCAGTTGTCAAAAGATGCATTAAGAGGTGATCAGTATACAAAAGAAATCTTTATAAGTAGTATACTAGTATTTTATTTGGGTAGAGAATTGAGAAAAACTTTCAATCACTTCAGCTGTCTGTTTTCCTTGAATGATGCCTTTTTCTCTTTCTGGACACCTCTTCTTTATTTCAGAACACAAGCAAAATTCGCTTGCATGAAACAGACTGTAGTGAATTGGAGTCCTGCCCCAATGTCTGTTAGAGACCACACTGTGGGGCTATTTCTAAGTGAGATGCTGTTCTAATGAGGCCCTTCCGGTCTTTCCAGAGTGACTCCTGGCTGGAACCAGTAATGTAGAATTTCACACTTCAGCAAGTTGTACTAAAGAAATGCTCCCACTGAGATGTTGTGAAACCTCCTAGTTAAAAAAGGGGGCGGGTAGAGGAGGGATCAAGTCCTAAAACTGTTATAGCTTTCCTAATCCATTTTTTTCCTTATGCTTTATGACCACAAAAGTCATCTTGAATCCTCAAGCACAGACTCAGTGGAAGACATCTACTGGCCTTAATAACATCTGAAACTTTAATAGCTCTGTTATTTCAGTCTCAGTCTTAGAATGTGTATAGTTTAAATGATCTGGCACATACAATTTAATTTCTGGCTGATGCCCCAACATTAAAAAAAAATAATTCTAGGCCTGACAATTCTCAAGCTTACAATTCCTTCTCATAAGTTCTACTCCTTTCAGTAACCGCTAATAGAACTTTGAAGAAAAATGTCAAAAAAAAAAAAATAAAAGAGAGAGAGAGAGAGAGAGAGAAACTTTCAACAATCAGGGCTGCAAGAATATCATTTCATGGCCACATTTTTCAGCACCATTGCATTTGGCGACCATTTGTATACAGAGCATTTTCAAAATATGTTGATTGTAATTTTAGCCCAAAGGTCTGTATCTTTTCTCTCCATGTGTTCATGTCTTTGTGTTTGTCTATACAATCAACCAGAAACTGGATGGAAAAGCTTTAGCTACAAATAAAACAAAATATTTTAGGTAGTATTTAAAAAATAAACTCCGTAGATTTTCATGGTTCATAGAATTTAGTTCTATATATTTTAATTCCTTAATTCAGAACTTACTTAAACTTGCATGTAGTAAAATCTAACTGGGATTAAGATAGAGTTCTCAAACCATTTTTGGTTTGGTTTTTGTACCACACCTCAGCACTCTGCTCAGCAATTAACGTATTTTCCAGAGTATAAGACGACCCTTCAACCCATGAAAAACTTCCTAGAAGTCTTAAAAGTAAGAGGGGTGCAGATCACTCGTCCCTGAAACTGGAACAAGTTTCAGCATGCTGTATACCTGCATATAATATGACTCCCAAATGTTAGGTACTCCTGGATCTGTGCTCAGGGACCATTCATGGTAGTTCTCCTGGTTCCATATTTGGGGATCAAACCAAGTTAAGCCATATACAAGATAAGAAAGAACTTTACCATGTGTATTGTGTCTCAAGTCTCTCCTGTTTCCATATATGGGGATCAAACCAGGGTAGGCCATGTGCAAGATAAGAAAGAAATCTAACTCATGTACTATGTCTCGATTCTCTCCTGGTTTCATATATGAGAATCAAAGTAAGGTAGACCATGTGCAAAATAAGAATGAATCTTACCTGTGTACTATGTCTCAAATCCCAGGAGTTGTTAATTCTTCACCCAAAATTGTTTTCTTTTCCATTTCTCTCTCCCTCTCTCTTTCAAACACACACACACACACACACACACCACACACGCACACGCACACAAACACACACACTTTAAACCAGGCAATATTCGGACTTGGCAAAATTCCTAGTAGCACAAAGCACATAGTTTTGCAATCAAAATTGTATTGAAATGTTTTTTCTGTCTACCTCACCCTGTCAGTGACAATCTATCTGTAGCCTATAATTTTATGCTCCAGTTTATTCCTTGTCGGATATGTTTCATTACTGTGTCTCCCCTCTTCTATTCTATCTACGTATTTCAAAATGCAGTGAGAAAGATGAGTTACTGAGAAGTAGCCTCTGACATAAGAATCATAACAACTGGTGAAAATCCTTTTTTTATTTACAGTTCTTTCTCACTTGATCTGGAGCTGTGTGTGTGTGTGTGTATTTAATGACCACTTGAAATATAGGTATCTTGTTCCAAGTATATGGGGAATTGGATAACTTTGAAGATGGACAAAGACGTGGCCTTTTTTTCTTAGGTCACCTACTGAAAACACATGTGGCCCGAAGCCCAACTGTCTAGCAGCCATTAGGTGGCTATAGTAATGGAATTGGTCTCAATCCAGTTCTTAGTAGACAGGTGTCCACATCTTAAGTGACACTAATTGAGTTCTTAGTCTTTCAACTTGGAAGATGCTAAACCATCATATATAATGATGGGGAAGGAGCTATTTATCATAGATTCAGGCTTCATTAAAATCCAAGGTATTTGGTGTCTTGAGCTGGCTCCAACCTGGGACCTTGCAAATATTATGCAAGATTTACCCATGTCCCATTAACTTCAGAAACATAGGAATCTAATATTCAACAATTTCAAATTACTCAGATTGTCTATTTCTATTTTTCTGAGATCCCAATCACTCAGATTGGCTATTGCTGCCATCCTGATAAAAAATAAAATTATATATTTTACAATTTTTATAACATTATATTCTATGAAAATGGAATATCAAGAAAGAAGAGTAACTTGGATGCTGGGCCTCTGATCATGCCAGTCTCTCTTCTTTTCATTTTTGTTTGCTTTGTGTTTGGAGCTAATAATCTGCTCTTTTATTCCTTGCAAACTCTAAGACTGATGCTTTTATGGTGTAGAATTTAAGGGGGCTATTCACTGACCTTGTGAAATGAAGACATATGTGAAAACTTTCTTTGATGCCCTTTTACTAACATAAATTTCAAAGTACGAAATCCAAGGGGTTTCAAATAGTATGTTTTCTTCTGCTATTATTCCAGGTGTCTGAATCTAGAAAAAAAGAATACACTTACTCTCACTGGGCCTTATTTATCTTGTCTTGAGGAAAGTTAGTGGTATTAATTTTTAATAATTTTGTGGGATATATGTGATTTTTTTTTATTTTGATTTGTTTAAGGGACTTACTGCTATTGGTTATGGTCACTCCTGACTCTTCATTCAGAAATTACTCCTTGCATTGCCCAGCGTACCATATGGCGGTGTTTTTCAACCTTTTTGTGTGAGGGCACACTTTTTCATGAAAAAAAAAATAACGAGGCACACTACTATTAGAAAATGTTTAAAAAAATTAACTCTGTGACTATATTAACTATATCAAATAAATACAAAGAAATTATTTTATAATTACTGGTATTTTATAATATTGGTCTATTTGTGAGTCGAAGGCTCATGTTTCAGATAAAATTGGAATTTTTCCCACAGAACACCAGACAATATCTCACCGCACACGAGTGTGTCGAAGCATAGTGGTTGAAAATGCTGCCTTATGGGATGCCAAAAATCAAATCTGGGTTGGCTATTTACAGGACACGTGCCCAACTCACTTTGCACTTCTCTAGCTCCTGGTATTGATATTTCCTCCCTAGAAGTTTCCTACGTATATCTTATAAAAAAAAATAAACCACCACAAGTATGATCCGGATATCCCTATAACTAGTGACAAAAGCATACTTGTGAATTAATTACCACACTTTAAATGGCAAGATGACAACACCCTAGCAGATCTATTTATTGAAGTAGGCAGCCTCTTTTAGCAGAGTGATCAATGTCTTACCTCTTTTTGAAAGGTTTTTTTTTCAGGGTAGGAGATCTGTAAGCTTCTGATAGAAAATAATGTGCAAAGCTTTTGACTGGTCAGTTTCTGGAAAAAGCTTTTAAGCATTTCTGCCTATAATATGTGGAAAGCCAAGTGTGGAAAGTGAAAGGCAAGAGCAAAGATTAACTGGGTGCATCTATCATCCTGGCTTTTAGAGCCTCTGTGATTAATACATCTTTAATTGGGGACTGCTCTAGATGCTTTGAATGTCAGAAAGCTAAATGTTGCAGCATTGTCTCATCTGCTTCCTAACACAGCAGGACGATTAGCAGCTGTCTGTGTAACAAAGAGAACCCAGGGCCCACAGCACAGCTTTTCTTTCCAGATTTGGAATGACTGAATCTCTCCAGTGGAGTTGACAGTGAAGGGAGCAGAAAGCCTTGATTTAGGGCAGTTAATTCTTTTCCTCCACTCAGTGTATTTCTTAGCTCAATAGAGCAGAGTCTTGAGTTGACACCATACCCTTCATATTCCAGAATCATTTTTGTGAGGACTATCAGTTCTGGGGATAGGGAGATTCATTGTGTCTAAGACTCTTGGTCTTATTTGAGAATCACGTAAAACAATTTCTACTCATAGTTTATCCTGGAGACTTTCCAATATACCTAGGAGCAATGAGAAAATTCATCTTCCCAAAGACATCCAGAGGGAAATATACATATATGTTTACATATATACAAATATATATGTGTATATATATATATATATAATTAATTTTGCTCTTGTTGCTTGCCTGACCCCATTTTCTTATCTCGAAACAGTTGTCTTGCTCAGGCAAATGCTTATAAATTGCTTTCCACTGGAAAGACTTGTTTTCCTGTTTGCCTCAAACTGGCATTCTTACTTAACAGGAAATACACACGGAACCCTGCCATGTTTCTGTTGGCAAGTATTGGGCTATCCTTGTCAGAACCTGCCAACATATTTCTTAGTAAGCAAATAGAAAGTAAAACAAGCAGCTCTCAGACAAAACAGAATACACACTTGAACTGCCTCAGAGACACTGGTGCCCCTTAATTCATCTCAGTTCATTTTAGTATCTGGGAACCTTTTTTCAAGCACATTGTCACTTGCTCATATTTTACAACTATTGACTTGGCTATGTGACTACCATGATAGTGATGAAAATTCAAGCAAACATCTTTTGAAAGCATTGATCAGATTCAGGAAAGTGAACCAATTTCTAGAAATGTCTTTTGTGCCCTCGTGTCCTCCCTGAATCCTGAATACTATTATTCTATAATTGTATCCGGTTGGGGGTGTTAAATTATTTCCTTCTGAAAATTTGAAGGAGTTCTAGTAGAAAATGAGCTTGAAGCTTTATCTATGAAAATGGATCATGTCCAAGTTTCTCCAGGGTTCCTGGCAACATCTGATATACATAGAGAGTTACCTAACTTAGATCTGGGAGGATTCTGTGACTGATGCTGTTCAGAGGCTAGAAGATGAAACTATGAGCTACTGACTCATTTCTTACCAGGAAAATGAAATAAAGACATTAAAGACTTTTTGGGGTTGGAGCCAGAGCACAGCAGGTAGGGCATTTGCCTTGCATATGGCTGTCCTAGTTTCAATCCCCAGCATATAGTCCCTTGAACCTACCAGGAGTGAATTCTGAGTACAGAGGCAAGAGTAACCCCTGAGCTCATAGTGTGGTCAAAAAGAAAACAAACAAACAAACCAAAAGAGACAAAAGACTTTATTGATCATGATTGAATCTGTAGTCTCTAGGACATGTCTTTTATAAACTACCGCTTGGAAGCTGTAACCTGGGGCAAATTGCTAAAATTTTCCACACTATACTTTCCCAATTTGTAAAATGGGAATATATAGGGACTACCACTGAAGATACTTCCTACATTTCTTGTTGTAGGAGCTGCCTAATCACTCTCTCTTTTTGTAGGAGCTGCCTAATCACCCTATCTTTTTGATGCTACATTATGTGGTTTTTTTTTGGGGGGGGGGACTGCAATAAGTAATACTCCAGACCTTTGGTTCTGCACAGGATCACACCTGGATGGTTATGGTCAAGGATTGAATCTGAGTCAGCTATGTGTAGACAAGTATTGTACCAGCTGTACTATGGCTCTGATCCCCTACTTTGTCATTTAGGGGTCATTTAATGTCATAATACCTACTGGAGAGCATTAGAGAGATGAGATAAGTGTGTGAAAGTGTCTTGCAGAGGCATCGTGTGCACCTATCTATTCATTCCAATTTACAGGGTGCAAGTTTGCAACTGCAGAGTCTGCTGAGTAGGCAAAGAAGACTGAAGACTAAAAAGCAAAAGCAAACTCCATAGAGCAATTATGAGAATTCCACTGACTTTTTCATTTCTCATGTAAATGCAAGTTCAACTGCTACTTCAGCCTAGTGTTTTGTAACAGCACAGTGTCTACTTTATTAGTAGCCTGTTAGTCCTAGTATCTTCCTTGTTAGAGGTTGTTGAGTCTGGCCTTTGCTCACTTCTGGATTTTTATAAATGACTGACTATGATTACAAGTACTATCCAGTACCTGGAGTTTCTAAAAGAGACTCAAAGGCTACTTGAACATTTGTAATATGTAAAAAAATTGTTTTTTAGATCAATATCTGGCACTGTTCATGTCACAATCTTGATGATATGCATAGTACTTAGGATCAAACTCCAGTGTCATGCATAGAAAGCAAGTGCTTTAGCCTGTTGCAATGACTCTCTGCACCTTCCCACCACCAAGCTCTCCTAAACCATAGATAATAAAGTCTATAGTCTAACTTCTGCATTGTACTTAGTCATCCTCTGAAGATTTTGTTTTGTAAAAGAGACTTTTTTTTTCTGAATGGTACCTATTGAAACTTCAGATGATCAGAAGAGAGATAATGTAATAGGAAAAAAAAGTATAAATAGGTGATAGATATTGCTCTTGTTCCCTTAGTGATAAGCAGTGGACTGGTGAGAGGTTTCATGGTTGGGCCATGAACACCTAATTGGTAGATCATGAGTTAAAAAGAATAGAATGTTCTAATATCTCAGCTCTAGAAGAGAAGTAATCACTTCAGCCCACATAACTTAGTCTCAAGAGCCATCACACATGCCAAGGGGTCTTGGAAATGTGGTCTTTGGCTGGCCAACCCCATTCCAGCAATAGTATTTTCTGGACAGTTAGCCATAGAAGCCAATCTCAACACCTTCAACTTCCTTATACAAACACTTAACCTAAGGGCTAAGAATAGCATTACAGACCTATTTTAACCATGGTCAATAGTTCTTTATAAAGACTCTTGTCAACCATTTTTCTTAAAAATGGTAGGCATCTCAGTGTAATGCTTACTTGAGATTTTTCCTTGAGTTACTTCCTGAGTGTTGTAAAGCACCGCATGCAGTCACATAATGAAATCCTGAAAAAAAATTATTGTAAGCTTATGTCTATGGTAATTGTTAATGAGCATTACACTTAGTTTTATTTTAGTATTTATTTAAATTAGATGCTGATTGTAACCGACCTTGGAAATCACTCAGTGGAAAAATGTGTAGCCCTCAGACATGCTATGTATACACTTAATATGTATGTATACACGCTATGTATACACTTAATGCATAAATATGAATATTTCTGCAATTAAATATAAACACACATTGTTTAATTTAATGTAATATAATATCCTAAAGGATATTTGTTTCCATTGAGAATCTGGTTCTGTCTTTTATTGACAAGAGATACTTCCATATCATCAGTGTTGGAATAATTAAGCTTTTTTTAGCTCTTTCAGTTTTTGTTGTTTTTTTAATTTGTTTTCAAAGCAATTTTGCTTCCTTACTATGAGAAAATGTGTTTTGTGGATTAATGGCACCACAGCTAAAAGCTGTGGGGTGCATTGCTGAGTTTTCACCACATGGACTGATGAATCCAGGGAGGGAGGGAGGAAAGTTGAGTCTCTTTTTAATGATTCAAATCTAAAAAAAAGAGAGAGAAAGTAGAGGGCGAACCCAGGTTACTGAATAAAAACACTACACATCATAAAATGCCATACAGTACTGAAATAATAATAGTAAAAATGCTCAGTGGCACTGGAGGCTAAGCTCAGAGGAGAAAGCCTCTCCTTCCTTTGGTGGGATGTGGAAGAAAGCAATTAATATTAGCACCAGAGTTCTTAGCATCACAGCAATGGCAAAACCCTTAATCACAAGGATATCATTTGTGCTCTGAAGCATTTAATTTTGATGCTTGACAGCATTTTAAAAAGCACAAACCTTTGATAAAGAGCAAATCAGAGCTGTGGTATAGAAATGAGAAAGAAAGAGGGAACAAAAACCACCTTAAGCTCAAAGTAATTAAATTTAAATATGCAATTTGCATTAAGCAGAGATATGTATAAACTGCTAGTTTATTTTTTTCTATCAGTGGAAGACCCCTTGAGTAAACATTGTCTCCTTAAATTCGGATCCTGGGGAGGGAACAGAAGCCTGCCTTGGTTAAGTCAACTCCCCTTCAAACACTGGTCATTGTATCCCTGACATGCTGGGCCTCAGGCTTCTTGACTTTCAGAAAGAGCTGTTTTCACTCTTCCTTGCCCACAGGGCTGCAGACCATGTATTGAGTCTGTTTATTTCCTGCCTTTTGTCCTTCTCTCCCCTAATTTGAGCCAGTAGTGAAAGGCACTCAATCTGTTTCAGCTATCTCCCTCCAAATTTCCCCCAAACTGGTTTTAATTCATTGCCTGAGATGCAGAATGCCAAGGCAAACACTTTTAGAGTGCAGAAGTGAAGGCTTTCAGGGAAGCCTTTCTTTCTCTCTTTCTTCCAATCCCCCCTTCTTTTCTCTTTTGCATCCCCTTTGGGTGTCCTGGGTCTCCAAATGCTGCCATCAAAGGTGTTAATGGCAAGTCAAGGAGGAAGTGAATAAAAGGAAATTGCAGCGCTGGCACCAGTGGGGAGCCTGAAGAACTGCTGAGTTTTGAACCAAAGAAAGTTACATTTACCATTTTCTTACAAGGAGCCACCTCTGTTTGACATCAAAGCAAATCCCGTAATTCTTCCTTGTGAAATGTACCACTGTTTGAGAGTCGCGATAGATGCCCCAATCTGTGCTGTTTCTGTTTATCAAAAACACACAGGGAGATAAAACCCACATGTGCCTTCTGGTTGCATTGTGGTTTGTGCTCAAACCAAATGTAACCACAGGAACAGAGCATATGAGATTTTATTTAGGAAGCATGCAAAGTTTCTTAGAGATAATGTACAATTTTGAACACAGAATAATGGGGGAAGAGGGATTCATATTCTTATCTTGGAAATCAAGTAGAAAGCTCAGATTAATTCAGCCCTTAAGCTTTGAATGAATCTTTACTTGTTATCCTCTTTGGAATTTTTTCTGTTATTAAAAAGTAATATTCTCTGAACATTTTACTTGTTTTTGAGTGTGATGTGAGCTTGCTTCCTGTACTCTGGTTGCAAGAGGCTATGTAATCTCTCGTGCTCAAACTTCCATGATGTCTTAAATCAAATACCTTCTCCTAGCTGGAGCATAGCTCTAGTACATCAAGTGAGGATGATGCCTAGAGCCCTTTGTAAATTCAGGTGATAGATAACTTGGGGGGAAATTTCAACCTCTGTCCCATGGTGGGTAGGAAGTTAGAATACAATTTGTATATACTATACAGATCTCAGAACAGATTGGCAATTTCTTCATCCAGAAGAGCAGTCTCTCAAATGGCTGTCTATAACAGGTGCGAGGAAACATGTTTTAATGTTAACTTACATTTGAATGACATTTTACAGACAGTATGTTTGGAAAAAGAAGTTCAGACACTTCACATACCATTTGGAAAACAGAGACTCTGTTTATAATTGGAATTGTCATTTGCTTCCTGCCTAATTGTCAATTTTTTAGTTCATCTTTAGAAGCAAAAGCAAATAACACCAAAGGTCAGCTGAAACAGGTGCAGCTATAAAGTTCTTTTTGCCATGAGTTACTGCTTTATATTTTATATTTAGAAAACATGTTAAGGTCCACAAAGTTGTGGATTATTTTAGATTCACCTTAATGTTCAGCCCATTTTCCTTCATTCTGCACATTTATTGTGCATCCACTTCACATCTAAGAAAAAAGGGGACTGAATAGTAGAAACACAGAGATGAACAAAGCAAAGTTTTAACAGAGGAAGCTCAATTTTGACTGTTTGCTATTAGAAGCTAAAATCATGAAATTTGAATAATTTTATTGAGATGGCAGTGAATAAATGTAAAATAGTACATTTTTCTTTCTTGAATTCATTTTTTCTTGTTAATTTAATAAAGGGATATTATAATTTTAAATAATTCTTTTTAATCATATGCTTATTTTGCACACCCACATAATCTTTCTACCCCCAAAGATATAGGATGTTAGTGACCTCAAAATTAAAGAAGCCCAAGTTATTATGCAGGAGTTAAGGCCACTTAACTTGTACTCACCTTTCCCTAATTTCCTAATACTGAATATGGGCACTTGAACACCTCCAGATGTCTCTTACCCAAACATACAAATAAAAGTTAGAGAATATGTTGCCCAAACTCGGCCTTCTTTCTCCCTTTCACCCTTGCCAATCTTGCCTACCTCCCACAACATCCTCTTCTTTCTGCCTTTCTCAATATACTCCTTCCTGTTTTGGCTTCTTGTCCCAAGCACTGTCTTGAATCAGCCAAGGATAATTTAACTTTTTTAATATCATGCTTGTTTTCAACTAATTTACATGGAAAGTTCCTCAAGAAAAGGCTTCTAGGATATTACTTGAATGATTAATTTGATGTGAAAGCATGATTTGCTAGGAAAAAGAGAGATTGTGGGATCTGTTCTGGATTTAAAAAGACTCACATCACCTTGAGCATAATAAGAAAAAAGGGACGAGGAACCCATGTCTCAGGACAGGGCAGTGAATATCTCCTAGTTGTTGAAAATTCTGCTACAAATATTTGAGAGTTAAGGACTTAATTGAATGAACAAATCTTGCCTTTAGCAGTTCTTACCATTGTGATTTTTTACATACCCATCAGTCACCTTTCTCTACACAACCAACTGCCAACTAGCATGACCAGTTCTACTTCTTATGTGTTATGTTGAAATGTAGCCATTAAAGAATGTCTGTTGATGTCCAGGAACTCAAAACGTCCCTCAAAGCCAACATCTCTTTTATGAAGGAAGTCTGTGGGTAGATAGGAATGCTTTCCAATCTCAAATGCTTCTTTCTTGTAGTGAAAATACTTACATCATCCTTTGGCTTCCTCTGAGCTTCTTCCTCTAACCCTTCTGCAGGTGGATTATATTTTTAAAATCTCAATAGATGGGGAATTCCACCTCTTCCTTCTCTATTTTCCAAAGAAAAACCTTGGTCAGAAAAACCTCCCCCTTAAATTATAAAAATGGATCCACTGTATTGGTATCAGAGCTTATCATCAATGTGATTCAATTGTAAAATAGTATCATCATTTTTTTTATTCTCAGGGATAAAGCAATGCTTGATTTAATACCAATATCAGTCTTTGATTTCATTTTGTTTGCCTTGTTCCTTTGGCCTCAGTGAATGAGTTTGCCCTAGAAGAAAAATGTGTCAAGGTTACAGGATGCAAATTAGAGAACTTAAAGGCAAGCAAGTGCATGGTCTTTTGTATATTGACTAAAAATTTTATTCTCATTAGTATGTTCTTTAGAATGACCAGAGCATCAGTTTGTCTGTGGCCCTATTCAACAGTAGATTGGAAACATGTGTTCAAACTGTCATTTTATTAGTCTATTATCACCTCTTCTATTTCTGTTAGCAAAGGACATAAACCTTGGGCATTGGGACTTAGGATCTCAAACATTTCTAAATTGAGTTGGGCGTGGCAGTATTTATCAGGGTAGAGGCATCAGTGACAATTTTAGGGAAGACCCAAATGTATTTGAGCATAATCTGATCCTATGGTTAAGAGAGTAATACCGGGGTCCGGGAGATAGCATGGAGGTAAGGCGTTTGCCTTTCATGCAAAAGGTCATCGGTTTGAATCCCGGTGCCCCATATGGTCCCTTGTGCCTGCCAGGAGCAATTTCTGAGCATGGAGCCAGGAGTAACCCCTGAGCACTGCTGGGTATAACCCAAAAAACAAACAAAAAAAAGAGAGTAATACCTTTTCAGCTCTCAAATTCATCTCTTATTGGTGCAGAATAATGATTTTCCTTTTTGTTTATTTGTTTTTGTTTTGGGGTTATACCAGGCAGCACTCAGGTTACTCCTGGCTCTAGCTCAGAAATCATTGCTCCTGGCAGGCTCGGGGCTCCATATGGGATGCCGGGATTCAAACCATCATCCTTCATGCAAGGCAAATGCCCTACCTCCATGCTATGTCTCCATCCCCAGGATAGTGATTTTCTAATTAAAATTCATTTCTTTTTGGGGGCAATAAGAAGTGGAGGGGGTCAAGAATATCTGTTAAGCATTGATAGGTTTATTTTACTTATATATTGTTTTCACAGCTAAAGTTAACTATCTTTTATGGTGGATGATAACAGAATTTCATTTATGCCAATGGTGCAAGTTTTTTAATGCTTCGAGAAAAATTGTACTTGAATCACAGTAGCCAGTTGCAGAGGGAGGTGGCAGCAATTACACTGATGGCATGAGAAGACTGATGGCACGAGATCCAGTAGGGTAGGAAAATGAGTGAGAAATGCAGTTACCAAATGCTTCCTCTAGGGAACTGAGCCACAAATGAGCCAAGGGCAGGCGCACACAGCAGGTGATGGCTTCCAGATGTGCAGAAATAAGAGGCTACGTTGGGAAGGCAGGCAAAACCTTTCGAGGCTTACCATGTGTAGGATATTCCAGTGGCCTCTTTATTGCCACTAAAGCCAAGACCAGATTTGTTCCCAGTTGGTGTTCTTATTACAAGAGAAGGGTAGGAGTGAGGGGGCATGACTACCATATTATTCTACAGCTCTTTTGTATGTTTTTGAAAGGTTTCCAGTCTCACATAATCATGGCTTGTGTTTAGCCTGATAAAAACACTCTTCTGGGAACCTGTGTTCAGAAAGAATTTCGATTTCATAGCTACACAATATGATGTTTTTTGTGAGTTAGAGCTCTGTATTCTTTTTTTTTTTTTACCCAACCACCCGCCAACCTAGAGCTCTGTATTCTTATCATATGTCTGACAGCTGAATCAGTACCTTCTGTTGGTTTATTTTCACATTTGTGAATTGACTATTCTGAGAAGATGAACATTAGAAAACTTCTCAGCGCTTACGTTTTTGTTTTTGTTTTACTATTTTACTCTGAACTCCCCTATGGGATTTTGAGTACTTTTGGTTGAGCTCACAGACTCTGAATGGGTGCAGAGGCATGGACTGGTGCTTCATTTTCTAAAAGGGAACTCATATCATTTCCCACATATTGCAGCTTAGGGATAACCCCACCAAAGAGAAACCAGTTTAGTTAATCAGCACATCCCAAGGGCAGCAGGCAATTCTTTGTGGAGCAATCTGTCGATGAACATGATTTGACCCAGACCATTTTTGAGAGCAAGTTCATTCTATGACTTTATGATTTTCCTCCCTCCTGCTTTCTTTCTAACAGCCTTGCATTTCTATTTCATTTCCTGATTTCGAGCATCAGAGTTTAAAAGACCGCCTTTTTATGGAGTGTATGCTAAAGTGCTCTGTTCGGCAATGTATTTATTACCTGGAGTGAAATAGTTTTTCACAGCCAGCCAGGCTTCTTCATCTCCTCTCTATCTCTATGTCAAAAAGTCATGACTAGCATTTTGCTGGATGATGTGTCTGTGTCAATGAGTAAAGGAGGGGAAAAAGTGTTTGTGTGTGTGTGTGTGTGTGTGTGTGTGTGTGTGTGTGTGTGTGTGTGTAAAAGAAAGAGAGAGAGATTTGGGGTAAAGAGGCTTAATACAGCTAATGAGCACATTTCCGGTTTGCATTTTCTTCAGATGTTCAGTGACTTCCATATGTCTACTTCATACAACTCTGTATCCAACTTGGTCTGACTAACCCTGGGGTTGCCTTTGATGGAGGACATGTGTGTCCACTGTGTCTTTTTCTTGCATTTATGTCTG
>PVKC010003770.1:0-37847 GCA_004027635.1 Crocidura indochinensis
CTCTCTCTCTCTCTCTCTCTCTCTCTCTCTCTCTCTCTCTCTCTCTCTCTCTCTCTCTCTCTCTCTCTCTCTCTCTCCTCGCGCTGCTACAATAGTTGGTGGCCCCGTGGGACAGTGAGTGTGCATTTGGGGTGCAGAGTACCCCAACGCAGGCGCCCCCTACTAGGACCCAGGACATGGACATAGAGCATAGAGGGTGCTTTTTCGGAGCTCGGCTGGCACCCGCAGGCTGGGCTCCCTCCCTGCCAGCTCCTCCCGAACGCCGTCACCCCGTCTTCCTCCTCCTCTTCCTCCTCCACCTCTTGTGCTTCCTCCTCCTCTTCGCCAATTACAGCTGCACTTGGGGGGACCGGCCCAGGCTGCACATTCTGATGGCCCAGCAAAGTTGCCGGAGCTACCGGCCACTTGGCCGCCTCTCCCTGGGATCCCCCACCCCGGATCGCCCACGTCTACTCTTGGATTCGCACCAAAAGGGGTGTCAGGGGGGTGAAGGCTCGTCCCCACACTCCGCCTATACCCCAACCCCCCCAAATCCGCTCACTAGAGCACTTTAAGGCAATTGCCCCTGGGCACGAACTCGTGGCGCTCGCTCTCGGCACCTCGCGGCCAGAGAGGGGGAGACTGCAAGGGTGTCCCCGCTGGTCCCGCTGCAGCCCCCGTGCTAGGGCTCAAGGCTGAGGAAACGGGGCGCTGGCTCCTGCCTGAGGGGTTGGGATGCGGGGCAGCATCCTCCAGCTGCCTCCGGACCCCGATCGGGGTTCTGGACTCACAGTCCGGCCCGCCCGGTCCCCTAGCCGCGCCCTTTCCTTCCCTCCCTCTGGTCCAGTCCCCAAACCCATGGTCGCCTGGGGGAGCCTCCAGATCCACAGTTCTCCTCAGTTTGTGGGTCAAGCAGAGTGCAGTGTGACCCTGTTTGTTGCTGTTGTTGTTGTTGGGTTGTAGTTGCTTTCTTAAAAAAACCAACAAAAAACAACTAAAGAGCCATACAAAACTTAGGGGGAAAGATAACAAACCACAAAATAATTTAAATGTCCCGCTCCCTTTAAATTAAAAGGCGGTAAAGGGGGGCGATTCTGCTTGCAGCCTTGGCTTTTCTTCCCACATCTTTTCCGAGTCCTAGGCATTTAATACACTCTACTCTATGGATTTCAGAGGGCGATGTGATTATTTTATAAACAAGCGATCCCATTGACATGGACACTTGTTCAAGTGTGAGGACTTTTAGACACCCTCTCCCTGCTGGGGACACTTGTACTAGGAGAGGTTTGCTCTTTTACTGGAAAAATGCATTTGCTAGTGAGCTGAGAGTGTTAGAGAAATCCCCTGTAGAGGGCAAAAGTCTACCCAGATAGGCTGCTGTGCCAGGGTCAGTCAGTAAGCCAAATGCCTGAATCCAGTTGTGAAATGAGGACCCTAGAATTCTCTTGGTGCTCCAATTTGCCAAGAAGGCAGGTGGTGGGCTTTGTTATAGAGTGTGTTATGGGCTACAGGTGGAGTGGAGTGGAGAAAGAGATTGAGCAGAAGAACTTGTACGCATTTGCTGGAAAAAAGTACAGTGGAAACTAATAGTTGCCCTATTTAATGGTGGAGAATAAGATTTTGAGAGGCCAAGGTCAGAATCTATAGACCTTGGCGTGGAGTAGAGGTCAGCTGTGTCTCTTATTATCTCTGTACCAATACTAAGACAATACGTTTGCCATTGTATTTGAAAGCAGTGGATCCTATTCCAACACATTCCAGAAGAGGGGGGAGAGGGATCTGTTTCATTTGAAATGCGAAGAGCACAAAAATAAAACAAGGCTTGTGGTATATATTCCATGCAGATGCAATTTCCAGATTGTTATTGTTATTCTTATTTAATAAAGGGTATGACATGGAGGAAAGCATTTTCTAACGGGAAATGGAAGGGGAAATGATTGAAAGCCATCATTTCCCCTGATAGCCCATTAGATTTCTCCTAGCCTATCTCCTTCCGAACTCTGGCATTACTAAATTGTTTAAATCAGCATAAGAGAAACCCCACAGTGGAATCTTGTGTATAGTTTAATAGAAGATTCCAGTTTAACCCCCTAACAACTACGTGTTAAATCAGAGATTCTAAAGTTAGACCTATAGGCTGTGTGGGTGAGATAGCAACCAAGGATAGGAAGAGCTTAGGCATGAGAAGCAATGGAGTTTGGGGAAGCAATGAAGAAACATAAAAAAAAAAAAAATCTGCTGAAGTTGCTGAAAAATTATGTCAGGGCCAAGTTACTCTTGAGATTTAAAATTAGCAAGAAAGACTGTCACTTCTTATTAGAAAATGTCTAGGGGCTGGAGAGATAGTACAGTGGGTAGGGTGCTTGCCTTGAACACAGCCAAATTTAATCCTCTGGCCTCCCATATGTTTCCCAAGCACTTCCAGTAGTAATTTCTGAGAACAGAGCCCCCACCCCCTGAAAAATAAAAGAGAAAAATTGTCAAAGGTCCTCTCTTGTGAACTTTAATTCTTTAGAGGACAAATGGGAGTTCCAAGGGCAGAAAATTTGAGAGTTGACATGTTTAACCACACTTCTGCTACATAGAGACCTTAAAATACACTTTGGTGTGTACATACACACATTTTGTTGGAGATGAGTATACTAGACATGAAGCAATTTGTTTGAGCTTCCTCTTCTCAACATAACCTATCGGCTTGTGTTTTCTAGACAATTTAATTGAAGTTATTTTCTCCTAGCTTCTCATTAGAAGAGACTCAGACGGTGTTTGGTTAAGAGAGAGTAGAAACATGTTGGTGAGGCTCACTTTTGGGCATTATTTTCTCACTGACTTTTTTTACTTTGATCCAAATATGTGTACATTAAAGTAGATCTTTGAGCAATACTCATTGGTCGTTAGTAAATAATTATGCATAATATTTTTAGAATACTGTTTAGCTGTACTTAGATCATTAGTTGATTTATTAGATATAACTGCTTCCCTCAGGTTTTAAAAAAGGAAAGTTTTATAAATTCTTTATTTAACTTTGCTGGAAACTATACTTAATATAGTTCAACTTCTGGATGTATAGCATTGATTTTTTGTATGTTATTTAGTAAATGCAATCATTTGCACATTTTTAAAACTAAAAATAAGCTTTAATAATAAGCTTTAATCCATAGCTGTCATCATAAAACTAAACAGAGTATGAATATTAAATGATTTATGGGGGGGACTAAGAGAGTTATTTGTATAAAACTTGCAAATGAATGCAAGCATAGTTTATCTTCCTTTTGGCAAACCATGAAACTAATGAAACATGTCAAGGTTGTAAAGGGACAAAATTCCCTATCAAAATTTTTTGATCTGTTCTTTTCCTTTGATCTTTGTTTGTTTTCCTCCAATGGCTATATATAAACTTTTCTCTGGATTTTGCTCTAGTGTTAGTTTTATAAAAGAAATAGCATCCAGTTAACACAAATATGGCTTATCACTTTGGAAATGTGAGTGTTAAGCAGCACTGTTGTTAGAGAAGAACCCTTTTTTCTAAAATACTGAGTGATATAGAATTTTTAGTTGTTGATACATAAAATAATAACTTTTATTTTATCTCTGTGTTTGCTTCTTATTAAAAAGTAATCTACATACGGACCAACATTTGCCAATTATTTTAAGATCTGTCACTTAGAAATTTGCTTCTTGTGATCTTGCTACAATTTGTTGAAATTGAATAATTGATCATATTTATGTAAAGCATCTAACTTTGGGGATACTAGTTTTTCTTTTTGAAATATGTTTTTGTATTCACTTGTAATAATATATAATTGTAAAATAACACTTTCAAATCAATAGTTGTGTATATTGTATGATTTTTGTATGATTTGTACATTTTTCTATGATTTATATGGAGAAAATGATGAAATAGTTCAGAGCATTGTGCAGTTTTTGCAGTTTTATTAAGTGGTTTGTATTTATCTATTTGTCAGGAATGCTCCTTTTTATGAGATAAAGTTTTAGAAGTTTCTTAAAACTCCAAAATAAAGTAAAACCTTTCTATAATTTGATAGAAACATAAATAACATAATACTAATTATGCATTTCTCTAAACATTTCTCATTTATTCACATGTAAGGTGCAAAATGATAAACCACATAGTTATTCTTGAGATATAAAAACAACTTTTTAACAAATATAGTTGTACTTGTTAGAATTAATTAAATATGGCTCATTTACTCTTTCTTAATTTTATCTCTTTAAATAAAATTTTACTTACCAAAAATTCTGGAACTTGCCCTAGATTGTCCACAAATTGCTTCCTTGAATAAACCAATTAGCTCATTAAGAAAACATTACATGTGTGAGAAATGATAATCTAGCAAAAAAATTGCATAGGTGTTTAAACAAGTAAGTAGTTGGCTCAAAAATGCTGAGGTCTTAAACCAAGTCTCATAGTAAATTCTTTCACAATTTCAAATAAGAGAGTTGGCGCTTAGAAGAATTCTAAAATTGTTTTTCCTTTCATCAATAAGATACTTAGCTCAGGAAAGTCAGGCCTGCTGCAGTGTAGGAGGCTTTGTGATGAATGTAAGTAGGTGGGGTTTTTTAATGTTAGTCATTCCATAGTGAAAAATAGTACTCTCTAACAAGTGTCATATTTTTAGCAACCTGCTTATGCATTCATATTTTGTTTTAGAATAAGGAAACATATTAGTGAATATTGAATTATTTGGCCTCTCACATTGCAGACATTATAACCTCTCCATTTAGGAATAGTTCTATTTTCTCTTTTTGACAACAAGAATTAGTCATGAATATTTAGAAATAGCCTGATTCTTTCATATGGACTTATATTATTGAAGTTGAAATAAACAGTAACAAACCATTCAGTTGACAGAGCTGTGAGTACATTTTTGAATGAGTGAAAAGATAATTAAGAAAAATATTTTTGAGGGAAGAGTTACACTTGACTCTTTTAAGAATCTTCAGTAGCCTGCTCTTATCACTAAGCATATATTCCAGTCTCTAGACTCCAGACTCTCTTATTATGCCTATGTCAATATCCAGATTTTACCCATTGGTAATATATTGAAATGTGAATATTTAGTAAAATAGAATATTTTAAGATTTATCCACTCAAAACCATAGCTTCTCAAGCTGCACCAATGTTGTAAGATAATAAATGAACAGATGACCCTTCTGACATTCCTTTTATTGAATATTTAGTGAGGTTTCTCATACTATATTGAAATTTCAATTAATTATTGACAGGTATACTTGAAGTTGCTAGGCAAGATGATCACAGACTTTTGTTTAAATTTCTGAATTGTTTGAGTATGTTTTTAAGTTGGTAACTATAATTTAATACATTATTTTCATGTCAGATGCAAGTTTCTAAGCTCAATTGATGAGAATTATATTCTTTGTGATAAAAATGATTAGCTTGTAAATTTTAATTGACTAAAATTTAGGTATTTTTCTGTTTTATGAGGCAAACACTTAAAATCTAAAGTAATCATATACCTCAATGAAACTTACTAGTCTTAAACCAATCATAGAATAAAAACATTTAAGAATCATCATCTCTAAGAAAATTATGGTGAATAATATGCTAAAAATCAAAATTGCTTCTAGTGCTTTGAGAGTCTTCTCTGTTCTCCTAAACAATGTTTATTCTGAAAAATATTAATTCCTCTAATTAGATTTTAGAGCACTTTGTTGGTCTAAATAGGTTGCCTAGAATGTTCTATTCCAGTTGACATCAGAAACCTTTCAAAATAAAGGATTTCATTACCAAGCCAGAAAGGACTTAATTGTCATGGCAGTGTCCATCAGTGAAACAAGACTTGAAGCTTCGATCTTAGATGCTAATTGAAACAATCAGCTTACACCAAAATGGAGTTAAACAGCAGTTAGAAGAAACCCCAAAACTAAAGTTTTCGCTCCAAAGCAAATAGTTTATAACGTCTAATGGCAATTCATTTGGATTCATTTTTGGATTTGATGCACAATTTGAATCAAATTCTTTTTTTCTGGGTGGGGGGAGCATAACCGGTGACGCTCAGGAGTTACTCCTGGCTATGCACTCAGAAATCGCTCCTGGCTTGGAGGACTATATGGAACTCAGGGGCTCAGAACCTCATGGTCTGTCCTCTGACTCCTGAAACAAATTGGATCATGAAAGGGCAATGATTCCTTTCAGATAATTCTTATAGACCACTGTTGAAAATAAGACTAAACTTTGATCCTGAGAAATCCCAACATGGATGTTGGCCATGGGATCCAGTATGTAGGATCTGGATTTGATTAAGTGAGTGCTGTTGTAACCAAAAAAAAATATTTTTGGTTATTGGTTTTTGATTTTTAGGCCACACTCGGTGAGGCTCAGGAGTTACCTCTTGGCTGTGCTCAGAAATTGCTCCTGGCTTGGGGGACATATAGAAAACCAGGGGCTAGATTTGCGGTCAGTCTTAGGTTAGCACTTGCAAGGCAAACACGCTAGCGCTTGTGCTACTGCTCTGACCCCTGTTGTAACCAATTTTTACTAATCAATTCTTTATTTATTTTGTTTTCTTTCGGTTTTGGGGTCATAAGGGGCAACCTTCAGTGGCTCTGAACACAGAAGTTGCTCCTGGCAGGCTCGGGGGACCATAAGGGATGGCGGGATTCGAACCAGGGTCATCCTAACGTTGGCCATGTGCAAAGCAAATGCCCTAGCGCTGTTCTATCACTTCGGCCCCCAACTAATCAATTTTTTCTTAAAAACACATATTTTAGAAATCCACAATATCTAATATTAAGAATTTGTTTCAGGGGTCAGAGGACATACCATGTGGTTCTGGACCCCTGAGTCCCATATAGTCCCCCAAGCCAGGAGCGATTTCTGAGTGCATAGCCAGGAGTAACCCCTGAGAGTCACTGGGTATGCCCCCCGCCCCCAAAAAAAGAATTTGATTCAAATTGTGCATCGGATCCAAGAAATATTGTGGTCTCTCTACTCTACTACACGAGGACAAAACTAAACAGTAAGGCCAAACATTGCCAGATAACAGCTCCAAACAACTAATCTCTCTCTTCTTGGTTGTCCAGAACTATGAGTATTACTTTTGAGAATGAGATTTTGTGCCCTCCTAGAAAAATTAATTTCAGATTGGTAATGTTAATGTAATTATTTTTATTCCCTGAACAGTTTTACACTTGAAGATTCTAATAGATTTGACAGGTAAATATTATATTCTCATTTTAAGAATACCAAAATGGAGACTCAAAAAAGAAATATAGTAAAATGCCTATGATTACAAGAATAATAAATAATGTAATATAAATTAATATCTTTTATTCCAAAATTATTTTTCCTTGTAGAAAGAACCAAATTTTAAAAGTTAAAAATAATTTGATGTTAGAAATTTTAAATTTTCATAAATTTTGTTGCAAATAAAATGACATTGTGAAATTAAGTAATAGTATTTACACTTGATACTGAATTATTGTTTATATTACATTGTTTTTACTAACATACTTATTGCTAATAAGAAACTTTGGGTCAAACTACTATTAATTGATATGGTTACCTAAGAGAAATTGATAGATATTTTGATTGATAGATAATTTTATTCTGACCAATGAAACAGTTTCATATTTTAATTCCAGTATTTCAATGTACATTCTATGTGCTTCATCTAACTTCACTAGTCAACCTCATTAGCCACTTGGATCACTGTAAATAATTTCTATTAGTTAGGACTTGAATTGAATTATCATAGCTTGCTAGCATTGTAATGTATTTGTATATTGAGCATTAATTTTGAAGATGAAGGTTAGATCTGAATAATACTAATATTAAATTATTATGTATTTATCTTTTATAACCTTGGGAAACTGTAATAAACACCAAAGATTTAGTTTATGATAAAATTGCAATTCTCAGTGAAATATTTAAACTGGAAAGGTTAAATATGGCTGTAACATAAATTTGTTTTTCTATCTTGATGTGGATTTGTCATTGAATTTTTCCAAATGTTACTTATACAAAGAATTACAAATAATATTTATAGATAATTTGGAATTATTTTTGAGGGATAATTCTTATATATTCATAGGAGAGTTGTTATTAAACAACAATTTCTTTTTGATAACATTTTTTAAACCTTTTCAAGGGTCCACCATTATGACCTAATGTTTTCTATAATAGTGCATACATTTTCCTCAGAACCATTCTTTTCTATTTTTTTTTGGTTTTGTTTTGTTTTGTTTTGTTTTGGGGGTGCACACCCGTCGGTGCTCAGGGATCACTCCTGACTATTTGCTCAGAAATAATTCCTGGCAGGCACGGGACCATATGGGATGCTGGGATTCGAACCAACCACCTTAGGTCCTGGTTCGGCTGCTTGCAAGGCAAACACTGCTGTACTATCTCTCCAGCCCCAGAACCATTATTTTCTTTCTTTCCTCTTTTCCATAGTTTGTTTTCTATCATCAAAACTAGATTCTGGCATTATTTTGAGGAGCATTTTTTCTCAAAAAAACAGTTTCTATCAGTCAGTCACCAGAATGATTATTCAAGTGAAATGGAGAAGAGGGCACAATGGAGCTTTGGTTCCAAATGAGAGATCAGACTGATATTGTGTCACACTCACACACACACACACACACACACACACAGACAGACACATATCTGTTTAGTCATTATTCATGGCTGTAAACTCTAACTATTCTGATTTCCTCTTAAATAGTTAAAAATGTAAACCTAAAATTTCTGAGAGCCAAAATTCTACTATTTTCTTGTAGGAGACATATTATGCTTCAATTACTATACACACATTATCATTATCTAACTTCTTTCACATTGAATTTTAAACTCCGAACCTTCTTTAGAATGGCTATAAAATGCATATTATGTACCAAAGATAAAAAGTCTTTGATTCTTTGTTTAGTAGAAACAACCAGATCACTTGCATGAGTGAGAGCATTTTTGTGAAACATGATATAATAAAACAATGTTATGAATTTGAAAACTGTTATTGCAAATCCTCAAACCTCTATTCATTATATGTATTTTCATATTTAAAATTATAAATAAGAACAAAGTGCTAATATAAAGAGAGAAAGTGTTGGCCTGAAGATTTTTTGAAGTACTCCTCAGTTCTACTTGTCTCTTGACATAGGGTTCATGAAAAAATATATTCCATATAATAATCTTAGTACCAAAATTAGTAATACTGCTAAGAAGTCACTTGAAGTTAAAACTGAAGAAATATTATTTAAGCATATAATTGTTTTTACTTTTGCCTCGGTGACCCATCTTCAATAAGTAAATTTATCTTAATCCAATTTTTGTCTTCAAACATATTTTCCCCCTTTCATTCAAAACCTAGTAATAAGACTTCAAATGTACTTAAAGATCATTAAGACTTTTGTGAAAATTAGACTATTTTCCTAATGTTTAAGTGAAAATGTCTATTTTATATATCCTCTTAACAACTTATATCTGGGCATTTAGTTTCATTTCTCTAAGGCTACAATGAGTAGAAGTTTGAATTATTATACCCTGTGTATCCAGTTATTCTCCGTATGTGATTTCCATTGCATTTAATAGCTATTTAACTTACATTAAGCAAAGGTAATAGCTAGTACATTATAGAAACCCCACAGTAGGTGTTAACTTGTGAGACTTCTTTCTAAAAATTGAAACACTTTTTACTGTATTCATAAATGAAAAAGTACTTTTTAATATGTACTTTATCAAAACTTCTACTTGTCCTGGAAAATTCTGTATTAAATTATCATCGTTATTTTTTATTAAAATATTTTTAAACACCATGATTAAAAATGATTGTAGTTGGGTTTAGGTCATGCAAAGAACACCCCTTGCACCATTGCAACATTCCCACCACCAGTGTCCCAAATCTCCCTCCTCCCCACTCCACCCCCACCTGTACTCTAGACAGGCTTTCCACTTCCCTCATCCATTCACATTGTTATGAAAGTTCTCAATGTAGTCATTTCTCTAACTGCACTTACCACTCTTTGGACCTTCCAGCCCTCCTCTCTTTGTCTCTGAGAATTATTGTAAAAATGTCATTAATTTTTCTTAAAACCCATAGATGAGTGAGACTATTCTGTATTTATCTCTCTCCCTCTGACTTATTTCACTCAGCACAATAGATTCCATGTACATCCATGTATAGGAAAATTTCATGACTTCATCTCTCCTGACGGTTGCATAATATTTTATTATGCATCTTGGTTGTTTCCAGAGTCTGGCTATTGTAAATAGTGTGGCAATAAATATAAGTGTGAGGAAGGGATTTTTGTATTTTATTTTTGTTTTCCTAGGGTATATCCCAAGGAGTGGTATAGCTGTATCATATGGGAGCTCAATTTCCAGGTTTTGAGGAATCTCCATATCGTTTTCCCTTAAGGCTGGATTAGACAGTATTCCCACCAGCAGTGAATAAGAGTTCCTTTCTCTCTGCATTCCCACCAACACTGCTTGTTCTCATTCTTTCTGATCTGTGCCAATCTGCCAATCTCTGTGGTATGAGATGGTACCTCATAGTTTTTGATTTCCATCTCCCTGATGATTAGTCATGAGGAGCATTTTTTCATGTGTCTTTTGGCCATTTGTATTTCTTCTTTATCAAAGTGTCTATTCATTTCTTCTCCTCATTTTTGATGTTTTTTTTGTAAAAGTTTTTATCATTCTCATTGATTGCCTTTGCTTTCCCAAATCTCTGCATTTCTAATGACTATTGAAGTTATCTAGAGAAAAATTGCCATGACACATACTTTAAGGGAAAAACTGAATACATTTTAATCAGAATTCTTTTTAATTTCTTTAGAAGTATTATGTAAAATAAATGTTCTAATCAGTTTATATTTCTAAAAAAAAAGAATCGTTTAGACTTTGATATATTTTTTTAGGAGCTAGAGTGATAGCACAGAGGGTTAGGTGTTTGCTTTGCAGTTGGCTGACCTGGGTTCAATCCAGGCATTCCATGTGGTAAAAGAGCTAGAAGGAGTGATTTCAGAGTGTAGAGCCAAGAGTTACCCTTGAGTGCCCATGGGTGTGATGTCAAAGTAAACAAACAGAAAAGAACAAAAAGTTTTTTGTTTTTTTTTGGTTTTTGGGTCACACCCGGCAGTGCTCAGGGGTTGCTCCTGGCTCCATGCTCAGAAATTGCTCCTGGCAGGCACGGGGGACCATATGGGGCACCGGGATTCGAACCGATGACCTTTTGCATGAAAGGCAAAGTTTTTGTTTTTTAACCTCATCTTTTTGTAAATTAACCTTTGTTTCATGGTTCAATAGTAAACAGTTCCATACTTTTTTATTGTCAATTATTTCTAAGGGAAATGATGAAATTTTATTAATTGTAAAAGTGAAATAGGTTAAACATTTGTGGCATATGACTCATGGGAAATTTTCCTTTACTCTAGGTTCCAATTACCATACCCACCTATTTTCATTGCATAAATGCTAATAAAATTTTAGATATATATTTTATTTTATATCCTAAAGAAAGAGTAGATAATTATATATAATAAATTAAAAAAGGTCTGGCTTTAAAATGTTTGACATTTTATAACCCGTTAACCCTCAGTTTTTTTTTTTTTTTTTTTTGAAAATGTTTTCTAACCATACACATCTGCAGTGAATCTCAAAAACGTTTGGAAAGAATAAGATAAAGCAATAAAAATCTTAATGTCATATGTGATACTATATTAAATAGTTAATGCTATAATTTATTTGATTTTGTATACTTGCATAATGAGAAATATCACCAGGGAATATTATAGAAATGTGATATTTGATCTCCTTTTATTCATTGCTGATATTTGGTTAAATGCATTCCTCATGATTTAGATTTTATGTCTTTTCAAAGTTGTAGGGTATACTTTTTTCCCAACATGCATAGCACTATAAAAATATCAAGGAATGAAATCTCACATTTTCTACTTCTTGTTTCTATGATAAATGATATTGAAATACATATGAGTAAAAATAACAAGCATCATTATTAAGTAAAATTTGGGAAAGGTGCTAATAGTTTAAAATGAAATTGAAAAAAAATAAACTCAAGTAGATGTAAAAATAAATAGATGTAAAAACACATTTGACTTGTTTGATAATCTATACTCTTTAAATTAAATAGTCCACTTTTTAAATTTTATATTATTATGTTTTGCTTTACTCTGGCATTAATAGATGTAAATGCTTATTGTGCCTGGGTAAATATATTGCTGAATCATTAGCAAGAGTATGTATCTTGTTTTTTTTTTTTTGGTTTTTGGGCCACACCCGGTGACGCTCAGTGGTTACTCCTGGCTATTGGCGCAGAAGTCGCTCCTGGCAGACACGGGGGACCATATGGGGAACCGGAAGAATCGAACCGCGGTCCGTCCTAGGTTAGCGCAGGCACCTTATCTCCAGCGCCACCGCCCGGCCCCAAGAGTATGTATCTTAATGTGTTCAATGTAAATTCAATATAAGATGTCTTTCCCATTTTAAGTGTCTCCACTGCATATTACATCTCCCAAATTGCTTGGGATTTTATCAATGGTATTATATAAATACCTGTATAGACTGCTTACTAACTGGTTTTTTTGTACAGCTTTTTCTGCTATTACAAGGTGATGATGTGTTACCCCTTCCTCAATGCCAAATGCTAGTATAACCTGGATGGTCAGATCCCTCCCAGCTGTGGGTGTGTCTGACCATCCAGGTATTAGCATATGGCATTAAGGTGGAGTCTGAACATCCAGTTATCAGCATATGGCTTTGGGGAGGGGTAACAATGATGCACAATGATGAAACTCCTCTTGCACCTTTCAACTCAGCTATATTGCACCTCTGATATTTTTGACAATCAAATAGAAATTATCCTGTAAGATATTCACTTCTTTGATTAGCATATCTCTATTCACTTAAACACCCAGACTGGTATTCTCAGGACTGTTTTCTCATTATTTCATCATTTCACTCATCCAACCAATCAACTTGTCCATTGTACCTTGTAGTTTGAATTTTCTCCTTTTTATATGTTTCCCTTCTTTATATATGTTAAAATACTAGATTGCATTATTACGTTTTCCAATATAAGCTTTTGTTGAATGATCTGTCCTTTTTAAAGAAACATCTCAGGTAGTTCTTGTAGTGACATTGACCATAATTTCAATTTTTTTTCTGTTTGTTTTTATTTTGGGCCACACCCAGTAACACACAGAGGTTACTAAAGGCTATGCTCACAGAAATCACTGCTGAAAGGCTCAGGAGATCATATGAGATGACAAGGATTGAACCTGGATCGGACACTTGCAAGGCAACTGGGCTATAACTTTAGCCCATTATAGTCAATTCTGATGTGAATTTGCAGTTGTGGCTTTCAATTATGAGATAAGGATGGAATCGGTATGAAAGATTGTACATATTCTCTGCCTTATTCTTAGCAAGTTAATTTGGAGTTAAGTTGGGAAAGGCTAGAAACTGAGCTTGTTGACTGATTCTGATGGTAGATGGAGAGCTGTTTAGAGACTTCCAAAAATGCTTTAAAATAAACTTCAATCATAAAATAACTATAGGTTTTGAAAGTTATATCTGATAGTAACCACTGATAAACTGTGACTAAACTGTTTAAGTCAGGGGGAAAAACATAGATTATTTGGAGATAATAATGATAAATTTTGGTCTTCTGCCTTGATAAAATCTTCACATTATACTGTTCCAGAGTCATGAATTATATTTGACAATTTCTTGAGCAGAATTTTCTTTATTTTTGACAGTTTGATCAGATTTCTTATAGTCAAAAATATTATCTGCCTCTGGGAATTTGACAGCTCTGTCTTTGTGAGGTGTCCCCAAGACAGTATGCTAACAGAGTAAGTCAACTACATTTGCAGGGACTCTGTCAAAAGATAAACTAAAGTGATTTGTATTATGAACTGTATATAGAAGCTAATGATTCTGGCCTACTGGTTATTTTTAACTTCAGGTGTTTAGTTAGCTTTGGAATTATTTTTCTTTATTATTTTTGATCTTTTAGTAAAATCGACTTAATTCTTATAGCTATGCATAAGCTGTAATATTTGACTTGTGATATAGAATAATAAGAGTAAGAAAATCTAGATATGCATAGATTGAAGGAGGTATTCAACACCAAATCTAACTGAGAATGTCTGATGAGAGCAACTTTTAGTAAAGTTTCATCTAAGAAAATACAACTTCTTAGTATCATGGATATATTACTTGCCTTTAGTCCTTCAATCTGGGTTTACTTCCAATAATCACCTTGGGTTCCCTGAAGTATCCAGGAGTTAACTCATTTTTAAACTACTATTACCTCATTTTACTTACCTTTCAAAACACAAATATATTTTACTATAGCTTCACTGCTTAACTCATTTTTCCTTTCTCGGTACCTTTCTTTCTTGGTAATGTTTCATATGCTTTATGTATTTTCTTTTGTTTCTCTTATTTCTTTTTCTTTTCTTTTCCTTTTTACTTTTTGTTTTTGTTTTTTGGGCCACACCTGGCTCAAAAATCGCTCCTGGCTAGGGTGACAGTATAGGACACCAGGGCTCAAATTGTGGTCTTTCCTGGGTCAGCCAACTGCAAGACAAACAAAAGCCCTATCGCTGTACTATTGCTCTGGCCCCTCTTTTCCTTTCTTTCCTTTTCTCTTTTCTTTCCTTTCCTTTTCTTCTTTTCTTTCTTAGCTTTTTCTTTTTTTTCTTTCTGTCTTGCCCTTCCTGTCCTTGCCCTTCCCACCTGTTCCCTCCCTTCCCTTTCTCTTTCCTTTCCTTTCTATTCCCTCCCCCCTTTCTCTTTCCTTTCCTTTCTATTCCCTCCCCCTTTCTCTTTCCTCTCCATTCTTTCCCTTCATTTTCTCTTTTCTTTTTTTCTTTTCCTTCCTGTACTTTTCAGTTTAATTATTTTGGGAGGATCACAACCAGCAGAGCTCAGGCGTTACTTCTGGCTTTCTGGGGGCCCGGGAGATAGCATGGAGGTAAGGCGTTTGCCTTTCATGCAAAAGGTCATCGGTTTGAATCCTGGTGCCCCATATGATCCCCCGTGCCTGCCAGGAGCAATTTCTGAGCATGGAGCCAGGAGTAACCCCTTAGCACTGCCGGGTGTGACCCAAAAACCAAAAAAAAAAAAAAAAAATCGCTTCTGACTCCAAGGATCATATGAGTTGCTGGAAATCAAATCCGAGACCTTTCTGGGTTAATCACGTGCAAGACAAACACCCTACCATTGTGCTACCACTCCACCCCCTTTTTGTAAGTTTTTTAAGCATAAAAGGTTTTATTTGAAGTTACTAAAGAAGGGAAGAAAAGATAAGAAAGAACAAGGGTCAAGCAAGTAATGCTCAAAGGTGGAAAGAACCCAGTACACAACACAGCATGATTTTAGGAAAGTTCACATCAAAGAGGGAAGATGCAAATGACACGCCTTTGTGCACCAAGCAACCAGGCAACACATATGCATACTATATTCTTTTTCTGTGTTACCTCTCTGCTGCTTTGTTGAAAAACCTCCTGCTTATCAACTAAGAATCAACTGTCCCCAAGAAGAGATCCTGTTTCTTTCTTCGTTATTTTGCATACTTTGTATTTACAGCTTTATTCTAATTTTAAATATTTGTATGTAATCAAGAAAGTTGTCATGTGAGGCCTGTTTAAATTTCCTAAATGTATATGAATCGAATTTTATAATTTTCTTAATTTCCTAAAAATAATGCAGTTATATTCCTACCAAACCAAAAATATTTTTAACTTGCTAGAGACCAATTCCTAGTAAATTGTTATTTAAATTATTTTTATTAGTCCTGTCTTCAAGATGTATGTGCTGAAGCTGTGGGCTGGCTTTGCTATTGTGGATATATTGCTGTGTCATCTCACACATAGCCAAGTCTTCCATCCAGTACTGCCTTGCGTGGTTCATACAAAATAACTAGGCAAGCTCAATTCTTGGTCTTCTATTACAGACTTAAAGTAGAATGCTGGTTCTCTCTATTCCAAATTTTAGTTTTATTCCTATATCTTTGATGCAACAAATGTGTTTTACCCCCAATATGGCATTTTAAAATAAACGAATATTTACCTTTCCCCATAATTTCATAAGTGGCCATTTAGTGTGCATTTTTCTATGCCAGATGCTATGTTCTGTTCTGAAAGTTAAAAGAGATAAATAAAACAAAGACATTTTTGCAATAATTCTCGGAGACAAAAGAGAGGAGCTCTGGATGGTCCAGCTCATGACATGAAGCTCACCACAAAGAGTGATGAGTGCTGTTAGAGAAATAACTACATTGAGAACTATCCTAACAATGTGAATGGATGAAGGAAGTAGAAAGCCTGTCCAGAGTAAAGATCGGGGTTAGACTGGGAAGTAGGGAGATTTGGGACATTGTTGGTGAGAAAGTTACACTGGTGAAGGGGGTGTTCTTTACATGACTGAAACCCAACTACAATCATATCTGTTATCAGGGTATTTAAATAAAGATATCAATTTAAAATATAATAAATTGTTCTTTTCTTTTACAATCTGTTCTACTTAAGCTATGGATTACAGATGATGAGTCAATACTTCTTACTATTTCAGTATACCATCAGATCTCTCCATTTTGGTCCTATATATTTGAAATGCATTATTAGAAACACATACATTTTAGAGTTATTGTATTTTTCTGATGTATTGAGAATTTTAGTAATATGTAAGAACCACTTTTTTGGCCACACCCAGTGATGCTCAGGGGTTACTTCTGGCTATGTGCTCAGAAATTGCTCCTGGATTGGGGGACCATATGGGATGCTGGGGGATCAAACCACGGTTGGTCCTAGATTAGCACTTGCAAGGCAAATGTCCTACCGCTTGCGCCATGGATACGGTCCTGATAACCCTTTATTTTAATCTTGAAAAAAGTATATAGGTGGAAATCTATTTTAATAATTATTGTTTTTGTATTTGCCACATATGATCATTTATTTTGTATTTTCTAATTTTTAATCTTAATTAAATTGATTGCATATTTCGGGCCTGAGAGATAGCATGGAGGTAAGGCATTTGCCTTTCATGTAAAAGGTCAGTGGTTCGAATCCCGGCATCCCACGTGGTCCCCTGAGCCTGCCAGGAGCGATTTCTGAGCGTGGAGCCAGGAATAACCCATGAGTGCTGCTGGGTGTGACCCAAAACCAAAAAACAAAATCAAAAACAAAAAATTGATGGTATTTTATCTTAACCCACAGTTTCATTGATCTCAGGTAATAGTTTTTCAATGACTGAAGTAGACAAGATAGTGACAATGTTTATTTTCTTGGCAGAATTAAAATGTCCTTGTTTTTATTTTTTATTTAGAATATTTTTTCTGGATGTACCGCTCTTGAAAAATAGACATTTTCTTTCTATTGAATGCATTTTCTTATTATCTTCTGGCTCTCAGTGTAGTCCTTAAGAAATCATCTTGGTTAAATGATATTTTAAAAATGTAATGTTTTTTTTCTTTTCTGTTTTGATGACTCTATTTTTTGTATTTCCTTTCTAGATTGTTATATGATTTTTTATTTAAACACCTTGATTACAAACATAATTGTGGTTGGGTTTCTGTCATGTAATGAACACCCCCATCACCAGTAAAACCTTCCCATCACCAATGTCCCAAATCTCCCTCCTCCCCACCCTACCCTGCCTGTACTCTAGACAGGCTTTCTATTTCCCTCATATATTCTCTAGACCCTCTCTTTTTTAATGCTCTTCAATTTTAATGCAATATGTCTCTGTGATTTTATGTTTCAATGTCCATCTTGTTATTTTACATGTTTATGACAATTTGTCAAATGGGAAAATCGTACTTTGATATGCATAGTTTATCTCAAAAGTGCTACATAATGTCTTTTAAGAAACTTCATCTCATTATTCAAGCTATGATAATTGTGCTTTCAATATGTGTATAAATACATATATGTTTGGAATATTATCAGAAGTTCTAAATGTGTTCTAAATATAAATGTGTACTGTTTTAAGGATTGTATTATTATTATTATTATTATTTTTGGTTTTTGGGTCACACCCGGAAGTGCTCAGGGGTTACTCCTGGCTCCATGCTCAGAAATTGCTCCTGGCAGGCACAGGGGACCATATGGGGCACCGGGATTCCAACCGATGACCTTTTGCATGAAAGGCAAATGCCTTACCTCCATGCTATCTCCCGGGCCCCGGATTGTATTATTTTTTATATACCCATGCCACATATCACATACAACTGTTAGAGATTGTATTGTAATTTCTGGCGATTTACCAGTATTTTTATTGAGGCAATCAGTATCAATTAAAATTAGTTTTTTTGAGTCACACCAGGGGTGCTCAGATATTATTCCTCGTTCTTTGATCATGAATAAGCTCCTGTTATTTCATATAAAATACTAGGAATCCAGCAAAGGCTGTTGTCATGCAAGGCAGGTAGCCTGACCCTGTGTTCTCCTCTGGCCCCTAATGCTATATAAAGAAATGGTTGTCTTTACCTGGTTTATCACTGAACAAAAACATGAAGCAAGCAGTGAAGTAACTGATATTGTGAGTAATAAATAATGACATATCCTTAGTCTTTTATAAAAAAAAAAAGAATTTTCCTCTACATAACACCAGAAGTCATCTTTAAGTCAGATGGGACACTTTTTTTTTTCTGCTGACTTTCTATAGCCAACATTTAATGTGTTGTAACACCATAATTTTTAGAGATGACTTTTTGTAGACTCATAATATGAGACTCATAATATATACTTTGCATCATGAAGTGGATTATTAATATTTCTAATGTTATAGTGCTTATCCTGGAGACATATTACTTTCAATATCTTCATGGTTGGGTTTAGTAGATCATAAGAATAATTTTAGCTTATATCAATTTTATAATATAACTGATCAAGAGATTCTTAGACATCATAAATTATGCCTTAATTATGAAACAAAAGATCAACTTCCTGGAATTATTTAAAGATCACTAATTGCCTTACTTCCTAGAAACAAATGGTCCCCAAATCTTCTAAGCTTTCTATTAAATAAGCCATTGTTTTGTATTAAAATAGGGCTCTCAAACTCTGTGCTTATGAAATACTAGTTACATTTAGTTAAAATGTTGGTAATGATCATGCTTATGTTTTAGGCGTTTATTTGTTTTAAATTGTTGGTGGTTTAAGTTGTTGGTTGTTTAAATTTAAATCATATTTTTAATTGTGAGCTGCTAATTTATGCTAGAAGCTAATATGAAATTTATTTTTTTCATCTTAGTAGCACACAATTCTTATTTAAGCTTGTAAATTGAAGTTTTGGACTCCACAAAGAACATCATGACTTCTGAGTTTGGTCAAACATGTTTGAATGTGTATATAAAAACCAAATTCAAAGACTCTTGTATAATGTTTATTTAGCTCAAAGATAAAATGAAGATGCTAAAATCTTTCTTGTCAAATTCATATTTATTCTGTCATACATAGATAACTATAGTCATAATCAACAGCTACAGGTCATAAAGGTAGAACATTAAATCATTCATAAGTATTAATAACTCAGCACAAACACATTTATCAGGTTTTCTAGCTAAGCATATCCCTGAAGGAATGTTTTATTATAAGGATAATTTTCACAAGATAGAAAATAAATGATTTCCTCAAAGTTTTCTGCTTGTTTTAATATCATGTCTCATTTTATTTGAGAGATAATTTCATAGTTAAAAATAATTTTCAAAAAATTCCTTGTTTTTTGTTTTCTTCCCATACAGTATAAGCTCCACAAAGGCAGTACTCTTGTTTGATTACTATATTCTCATTGTCTAGGTTGATATGTGCAATATAGAAATACTTGAAATGTTATTAAATAAATGAAGGGATGGATAATTAAATGGATGGAAAGGCATATATAGGGCAGTCTAGTATGAGCACCTACATATCAGGGGAATGTAACAGAGCCTCTACGTGTAGGTAGATAAAGGAAGGGATGCAAAAGGTGTAATGCTGTAAGTGGGTTAAGCTGCAAGTTGGAGAAATGATCTAATTTATGAGATCATCTGTGGTTATCCCTGTACCAGACTTGAATCATTATAGAAAAAGACTATAATAGGCTCTGTATCTGCTAACTCCTGGAAGACTTAATCTGCTACTACAGGAATAATATTTTAATTGCTCAATTCATCTGATATTAGCTTGTTCAATTAAAAATCTCCCTCGCAGTGGTGAAATAATCTGATTTTTTTACCCTATAGGATCCAATATGTGTATTTTAGAGCAAATAATTGTCATTAAACAATCTTAAAACTAGGCAAGAAATAATTGATAACATAATTAATTGCAAGTAAATTTTGAAAAACTTTTTTTAAATCAAAGCTATATTATGCTTTGATAATATAGCATATCTTTATATTTTGAAAATATCATGACCTGATTATAGTACAATGGATAAATATAATAGCAATATTTTATAATGACATTTTTTAATTTTAAAATGTAAATGCTAGGCCAATGCCAATCAAAAGCCCCAACTAAAGATTGAAAGTGATACGTTATATTTACACACAGATTTCTTCAGTAGAATTTATGGTAGCAATATGATAATTTTTGAAGGTGTGAATAGCTCATGGTAAATTTTGAAAAGAAGTGTATATATGTCATTTCCATAAATATTTTATTCTGAAATGTTTTATTAATTGTAAAAAATGTCATCTTTTATTCTAAAAGACATGTAAATTGTACTTGGGTTACAAACAAAATAGTGACTAGATTTCCTTCATGTCTTTGCCTTTCCCTAAAATCACAATGATGATGAAAACTTAGCATTTTAATGTTCATCATAGAGGTAAGATGAAATTTATTGAACTAACTGATAATAAAAGAAACCAAAAGTTCAATGTTGCCAGAATTTTAAATGTCTATAAATCAAGAATTTAGTTTATCTAATACAATACACAGCTGTGGACTTCTGCTGAAAAGGAAAAAGGCAACAATAGAGAGAATAAAAAATGCTTCCATTGTTTTTGGAGTTCTATGTTATTCCCCTGAAAATCAAGTTTGTTTCTTATTCCTCTCAGGTACCTTATTCCTCAGGCACACAATTAAAATATCTGTTTTGCTTCCATCCTTTTCCTCAATTCTAGAGGAATTTTGGGATTCTTCATACTGCTTCTTACTTAGTGCAAATTAAATAATTTCAATGTGCTTTCATTTCTGCAAATTTTCTGTAAGTTTCACCCTTCTAGAGCTTAAATAATCCATAAAATGGATGCTTGGGGCTTGACTTTTCTTTGTACATAGAATTGCTCAGACTATCAGTGCAAGGCAGGATTCATTTATCAAAAGAGTTTACAGCTTTGTTGTCTACAATGTCTCCCCTAAAATGTCCATCACTTCCTGATTGCACTAATAAACAAACAAAATAAAATTAAAAATAGCCTCTTTTCCAAGTATGCTATTATATTTAGAATTTTATTCTTGACCACCATATAATAGAAATAAATTAATCATATAAGATCAAAGAACTTTGCATTAGATAATCAGAGTTCATAGATCTATATGCAGTAACATAAAAAACAGTATTGCTCCATATTTTGCTTAGTTAATACCCTTTACTCATTATATAAGGAAAGCAACATTCTTGGAGAAACACAAGAGAAAGTTAAATAAAACAGTATCTTTACAGTAAAGAACACATACAATCCCTGAAATATTCAGATCCAGAGAATACTAGCTGCTAGATGAATTAAAATAACAGCTAACAAAATAAGCATTATGATGACTGCCACCTACTTAACCAAGTATTATGTAAAAGCCTACTAAAGTACACAATTATTGAAAGGAGCTTAACTTGACTATATTCACTTTCCTAAAAATCACAGAAAGTTAGAGCACAATGAGTTGCTCACTCTTTGTGAATGAAAAAGCTGATATGAGTCTAATCTAAAAATCGGAGAAGCCACTTTTGCACACATTTTCTCTTTGTTCTGCTATATCTTTTATCACGTAGATATGGATTCATTTCCAGTTTCACTTGCAAATGGTATGAACTTAGTCAAGTTATTTAACTTTACTAAATGTCAATTACCTCTTAAAGATAATGGGATGAATAATTGTACCTACATCATATTGATTATATGACTATAATGGTGTAGTTATGATCACTGATGCTTGACATAGAACTATTCATCCATCTATCAATTATTATTTTATTATCATTGTAAATACGATATCTATGAGATTTGGCAAGAATGAGTGAAACTTTATTCTAATTTAAAAGAGATAAAGAATGTAGCAACCTGTGTAAAGTATTGGGTTCACCTTAGGAAGAGAAGCTGATGAGTTGACTGTGTAGGACAGTACTGACTGATGGCTGCATAAAAAACTCATCAGATAAGATTTAAACATTGGTCTTTGCATGGTTCTATGGGAAAACTAAATGTAAGTACTTGAGTTTAATAATATCAAAAGCTCTCCAAAGGTTCTTAACTGCCTAAAGGCAGCTTTTAATTTTAAACACTGAGAAAAGTCAATCAGCCTACACCTAAAAATATGCATTGGAATGTGTTTTGCATGCATTAAAACCTAATTTCACATCTCACCAAGTTTAACTACTTTTTTGCTCAACTAGTTTCAGATTCTGGGTATTTTATTTATAATGAAGTACATAGGTTGGTAAAATTTATACAGGTTTGCATTAAATAACTTGTCAGCTTATTTGTACACATACCTTAGCAATGTTATTTTCTTGGGATATTTTAAAATTGAAAGTCGAATATATAAAAAGATGTGTACTATAATTAGTTTTCTTTCAAACAATTTTAGAAGCTAAATTTTAATCAAAAATGGGGAACATTTTAAAACTACATATTCATATATCAACAGATGATCAATATTTTACATAGAATTTACTCCAAACAAAATTACCATATTTATCAAAGCAAAATTAAAATGACACTTCATTTGTTCTGAAATGCAGACAACTTTAGCATTCAAAGTTCCTGTCTCCTAAGCGTTATTGTTGTTCTTTCTGTTTACAAAAATGCTATGCTATCATTTTTTATTTCTGTGAGTAGGTGAGTTAATTTACTTGTGTATATCAATGTTTTAGAAGATGCTAAATGAGGGCCAAGTAATAGCACAGTGGCAGGGCATTTGCCTTGCACATGGCTGATCCAGAATGGACCTGGGTTTGCTCCCCAGCATACCATGTGGTTCCCCAAGCCAGGAGCGATCTGTGTGCAGAGACAGGAGTAACTCCTGAGCTTCACCAGGTGTGGCCCCAAGACAAACAAAATAAAAAAAAATAAAGAAAAGAAAAGAAAATCTAAATGAGACATGAAGAGGAAAGAGAAGGAAGCATTGCAAGTGATGTTACTCAATACTTTTTCATGTGGAAATTGGGATACTGGATAGAGTAATGTTTTCATTCAGAATCTAGACTTCTAGTTATAGGATGCAGCCTGAAGTACCATTGTTATTCTCAAGAAATTAGTTCAGTGTGTTCACTTTAATCTAAATTTAGGGGGGTTAATTTAAATTCCTAGAAAGGCCACTGTTTGATGTTACTGATTTTGTTAAAGTATATAAGCACATGAAGATTATGATGCCTGAAAGGAGAAATTCTATACCCCTAGATGGACTTTAATATGATTATAGGAGTTTTTACACTTTATCCTTCCTGATAATAATCTACTTTTTGTAGTAGCCTGATAGAAAAGAAAAAGATTCAAGAAAAAAATGAAGTTTAGTCTCTTCTAGTTCTAGAAGTCTATTAATCTATAACTCTCTTAAGGCTGCAAGTGCCATAATCATATTCTATCCCTTTTGTGTCTTTAAAATATCTGACATTTAGAAGAGATAATTCCAGGAATCTGTTTTATCAGAAAGTTTTCTAGGATTTATTTACTTGTGAGTTGATAACAATAATGATATTTCATTATTCTTTAGACAGTTTCCTGTGATAGTGAATATTTGATCACATATTTCCTTTAGAAAAAAAGTGGGATAAAATAAAAGAATATGTAACGACTTCCTTTTTCTTGAAATCAGAAATGCCCGTTTTTTCAGCCCTGTCCTTACAGGAATCAGTGTACTGGCAGATATTAATAAGGATGAATATCAGAGAAGAGGGTGTCATACATGAAGATATCTGGTGTTGCTGTGCCACAAGAGTTATATTTTTCCCTTTAAACTGTCTGAATGGTGAAGGTGCACTTTTGGAAAGGAAGACTTAGGCCAAGTACAAACATGTACTTTGTATACACAAACATGGCAAACTACCATTTTTATCACTAATAGGCATCATGTGCATGGATTAAAGTTTGAGCAGTCTTTTTTTTATTTTTTTGTTTTTCGGGCCACACCAGTTTGATGCTTAGGGGTTACTCTAGGCTAAGCGCTCAGAAATTGTCCCTGGCTTGGGGGGGGGACCATATGGGACGCTGGGGGATCGAACCGGGGTCCTTCCTTGGCTAGCGCTTGCAAGGCAGACACCTTATCTCTTATGCCACCTCTCCGGCCCCAGTCTTAACAGTTTCAGTATAGTCCTGGAGAGTATGTTTAAATGTGTTTTAGTAGTTTTCACTATTCATTTAATATATTGTATTCATTAATTTGGATACATTTTTTTAATAGTGAAACTTCAAATTGATCAAAAATACAGCTTTTGGTGGGGTCTGACTTTTACAGAGCAAATAAAACACAGATGGTTCAGTTCAATTTCTTTTGGTGATGTCGTTGGTAATTTGAACCAAGAAAGCTTATGTTTACTGTTGCTGTGTTAAAAAAAGACTCAGGACAGCCTTCATGACCGCCTTACATTTAGTTGGCCCCAATCATCCCGAATAACCATTAAGTGGCTAAATGCAACTGAAAAGACCTGTAGGCATTGTTAGACAGCTAGATGTGGGTGTATGTGTGCTCTAGACAGAAATCTAAAATTTGGATTTCCCCTGAAGCAAGTGAAACAGGGCCTGTAAAATAACGAGTTCAGCAAGATTTTGATTGTGTTATATTCATATAATAGAATTTTTCAGAAACTTTAAGTTTCAGGTTATACCAAGTACTAAATTTCAGGAAAAGTATTATATAGGAAGCTCATATATATCTCCCTTTATAATGTAGAAAATATAATAAAATGCAAACAATTTATATATTGATGTCTTAAACTATCTTAATTATAATTCTGATGTATCAGGTTTAATACCACAAGATGCTACACTCAAGTTAACTTAGAGATTTATAAACTAATTTTTTAGTGCTTTACATATTCAGCAGTCTACATTGTCATTATTTAAAGATAAAAAAAGGAGTTGCTCAAGATTAAATGTTAAAAGATGCAAACTAACATGCTCCTTTAATTAAGGAGGCATGCAGATGAGTGTGTGGGAAGAATTTCAACTTCAACATTGCATTTTATATATTGTATCCTCAACTAGATTCCATCATAGTCTCATTATCAAAAACTTCTCCTTTCTTTCTAATTGAAAGAACACCTGCTCTTCATTTCTTATTGAGTTTGCTGTTTTCATTTGCTTTTAGTAACATCTCTAAAGACCAATTGCCAGATTATATCCTTAAAATTGCTCCTTCAGCAGTCTGGATAGGCAATTATCTTGGAAAAGGGAAGCTGCGTTAAAGCATTTAAAATTTGTGTCTGAGGTTTCTTAAATATGACCTCTATAAGAAATATGTCTCCCTTAGGAAGACAAATTATGCCATGAGCTCCCCTCTATTCAGGAAACTGGCCTAAGTTTGCACAGAAAGATGTGCATGTCTAGCATGACAAAACAGACTGACAAAACCCAAGAAGCAATTAGAAACTGTACAGAGGTTTTGGATTTCAAGTCTAATTTTGGATTACTAGTCTACTGGATTGTCAAAGACACATCAAAGTAGGATGAGTCCAAATGAAAACTAGTAAATAAATCACAAAGAGGGTTAACTTCCAAAACATTAAATAAAAGAGGCAATAAGTGTTTGAGTTTTAGGTTTTCCTATAAATTTCCCATAAATGCTCTAAAATGCTCTAAAAACTTTAAGTTTCCTATAAATTTAAGGTGAATTAAATAGAAAACATTTGAGTCAAAATTATGTGCATTTTGTGATTATTATTTTAAATATTCTTTTATGGTTAAAATTATATATATGTATATATGTCTACCTATAGTGACAGTATTTCATGATTAAAAACAGGGAAAGAAGCAAATAATTTTATATTATTGTTAACTTGTATATGAAACATGCCTTAAATATAATTTTGGTTCTTAATATTTCATTATATATAAAATGTCTTTAAAATATCGCTGAACATGTTAGCATTTTCTTATATACTAGAATAGAAATTACAAAGGATAAGTGAATATACAAAATTTTCTATTAGTCAGTAGAATGAAATAGGGACATGTTTTAAAACAAAATACGTACAGCCAAATTAAAAGCTATCTATATTTTTAAAGGTCATGGAGTGCAAATTGAACAAAACAAAACACCTCATTTAATTCTGTTGGCAACCATTAATAGTTATAGTGATAGAATTCTTTGTGTTGTTGTCTTTTCCCCCCACAGACAAAAATACTTTATTCCTTTTGTCCCAGCACTCCAATAATTATAATTAAATATGGTTTTCTTAAGAACACATGTATCCATACATATATGCACATATACACAAAGCACATACACGTATATACACATTTATTTATAATGAAATGTTGATGGAATTCATGTCAAAAATATTTTTTCTTTTCTTTGCTACAGGAATTCTTTGAAAATCATTTATTAATTGTACAGAGATTCCTATATAGCCATGAAATTGATAAATATATTTAGAAATATGACAAATCAGATCCAGAACAGTCTATGTAGGAATTGGTGCTGTATTGCAAATGAAAAAGCACTACAAAGAATTGTCTGGCATTCCTCAGGGCTTACTCCTGGCTCTGTGCTTAGAAATCACTCCTGGTGTGGCAGGGGACCAGATGAGATGCCAAGAACTAAACTGGTTGGCTTCAAGCAACAAGAGCACATTATCTGCTATATTATCTCACTAGCCCACTAGAAAAAAAGTTCTAATTATAAAGACTGCATTTGAAAGCTGTTTATTAGATATGTACCTCTTTTTCCTTTAAGAATTCCAAATGCTTTATATGTAGAAATAATATTTTTACATTTATTATTTTTGCTTTTCCAAAAATATGCGATACTTTATTTTCTTTTTAATTCTTTATAACATTTGAAAGCATAAAAACCTCTAAATTATACTTAAATTAGTTTTAGAAGTAGAATCAATTTTATGACATATAGTAAATATAAGTATTAATTAATTAAATTATTAATTATTAATTACCTCTAATTGGAAGAAAATTATTTTAAAATGTATTGAATATAAAATTGTTTGCCTGGTAGTGAAGTTTCCAAATTTTTTATGTGTACCATTCAACAGTAAGGTAAAATGTAGATATTAATGCTTTTGTGTATTTAAACCTTATTCTTTAATAAATTTATTTGATTAAAATTAGCTTTTTTATTATACACAGTATAAATAGCATTGAGAAAGTGTTTTATTCACTCTAATATATCTGTAGTTTGTTATTATTAATTTCCCAAAGACTAATACTATATACCATTTAATTTTTAGGTAATAATGCTGAAATGACGTTAGTACCATACTATTACATAATCATATTTAGTACACCCATAATATTTTGCTCCTTCTAGTTTCAGATGATTTCATTCTCTTGTTAAATTCAAAATTACTACTTATTATAACTTAGTAGATATGCAAGTTCAAATTCTCTAATGTCTACCAAATTCATATAAATAGTTTGAGTCACTCAAGTAGTTTTGTTCCTCTATGTGCATTAAAAAATACAAATAATAATCACTCAGTTCATCTTATTTACTAAAATGGTAAGAGACTAGAAAAGCAAACCTATGGAGGGAGTGTTTGTAAGAATCTTCCACAAATTTAATTTAAAATATTATAAACATCCTATTTTACTCTTTGAAAGACTTAAAATAGAATCCTAAAATTAATTCTTAGGATTATTATTATGTTGGCCTAATTGCAAAATAAAAATGATTAAATAGAGCTAATCCATTAAGATGTGACTTCAAAAGAATTTTTTTCTGTATCGTTTCATACAACATTCTTTGCTTCTTTAAATAGGTTAGCTAGTGTTGATGTCAGTACAGAGTAGCTGAATCATTATAAGAACAACTCTAATTAAGAACAATGGATCTTAAGAGATTTAAGAAGCCCTTAGAGAACAGGAAATCTAGAACTAATCTTGAACAATTATTTAGCTACTCATAAAGTCATTTTGTAAGATCCAATAATCAGCATAGGAGAAATGTTAAAGTATTTATGAATCTATTCTCTGCATACAAATATGACTATTGTGTGCAACAGGTAAAGTATTATGATAAATATATATTTATTCAAACCCCTAAATGATAAAATTACATTTGTTTTCCTAATTAATACTCTTGCTCAGTATTTAGATTAAAACTTACATACTCATGTTTCTATGGATTTTTATCAAAAGCAAAATCTTATCAAAATTATTTCCATTGAAACACTTTTCTATTATTTACATATATAAATAAAATATTTATGCTATATATGCCATCATCCTAGGTAATAAATCTGGATTATGATTATGTCAATCGGTTCCTAGTGATAACAGCAACTTAAAGCTTTTGTCAAAAACATAAATTACGGGGCCCGGGAGATAGCATGGAGGTAAGGCGTTTGCCTTTCATGCAAAGTGTCATCGGTTTGAATCCCGGTGCCCCATATGGTCCCCCTTGCCTGCCAGGAGCAATTTCTGAGCATGGAGCCAGGAGTAACCCCTGAGCACTGCCGGGTGTGACCCAAAAACAAACAAACAAAAAAAAAACAAAAAACAAACAAACAAACAAAATTACACAGTGGCTTAACTTAAAATTACATTATTCCAGAAATTATTTTATTGTTTGTTTTGGGGCCACACCTGATGACGCTCAAGGGTTACTCCTGGCTATGAGTTCAGAAATCACTTCTGGCTTGCAGAGACAATAAGGGACGCCAGGGGGTCTAAAGGTGCATCCTAGGCTGCCATGGGCAAAGCAGATGCCTTCCTGTTTGTGCCACTGCTCTGGCCCCTACTCCAGAAAATTTTGTTTTGTTTTGTTTTGTTTTTCGGGGCCACACCCATTGATGCTCAGGGGTTATTCATGGTTAAGCACTCAGATTGCCCCTGGCTTTGGGGGACCATATGGGACGCCGGGGGATCGAACCACGTTCCTACCTTGGCTAGCGCTTGCAAGGCATACACCTTATCACTAGCGCCACCTCGCCAGCCCCATCACGAAAATTTTAATGCCATTTTTCCTTACTAAAATTTCGTATGGGTATGTTATATAATGGAGGAAAAATAAAATATTTAGTTTCTCTAGTGTTATCAATATAATATTAATTAATAATATTATATTTTGATATGATAATCAAGACATTTAGAAGAATTAGGTCTCTGGAGACTGCTACAGCTTTGCAGGAGAATTAGACATTAGTCTTCTAAGGTTAAGATGAAATTATCAACAAGGCGAATTTTTTCTACATTCTCTAGGAGAGAATCTCTTTGTCTTCTGTAGCTTCAGAAAACCACATTTTTTGGTTTGTGACCTTCGTCGGTCACCAAAATTTCATCCCTTTTCCTTTCTCATACCAACTTCTTCCTCTCTGTCATAAAATCAGCCTTTCTTCCACATTTTTGGTATCCTTCCAGATTATCATGGGTACATTATTAATCTCAGAATCTTAGTTTTAATTGTATTTATAAAGTACCTTTTGCCATGCTAGGAAACATCAAAAAAAATGTAGGGATCCAGATCAAGTTATTTTTTGAAGCCATTATTCATCCTAGCATAGATGATCTCACTTTTTGCAAAAGCAAAAACTAAATATGTTTTTGTAATAATAAAAAAAATCCACTAGTGGGGAAGATGTTGAAAATTTGAGAAAAACAGAAAATACTAACCCTAGTCTAATTTAGCAGTTAAAAGTGTAACATTTGGAACATAAGTGTAGAGATTAGTTAGGAGTAATGACCATTTAGTTTTTTAGAAAGGGGGAAAGAAGAAAATACCGAGGTGAGACTAACTATAATAAAGGTGTGATTGGAGGAAAAAGCAGGTATTTTTATATAAAATTTATATTTTAAAAGTTTCATTTTTAAAAGTTCTTTTGCCTAGACTGGAGGGTTTGTCAAGATGTAAGAATGTTGAAGTGAAGATATTGATATGAAATAACTTATTAAAAAAGGAAAATAGATTTTTTTTTGATCAGGAAAAGACTTGTAGAAAAGTGTATTGTTAATCAGATGCCAGGAAGTTGCTAAAAAATATCTAAACTATGTTACTTCTCCAAAAATCCTAGCCATAGATCATAGAAAAAGGGAGGGAATAGTGGAATTGAGGCTTTTTGAATGTTCAATGATTGTAGGGAAAAATGAAGGGAGTTGTTGAGAGAGGAAATGAGTGAGCAACTGAAAAATAGATTATTGTTATATAGAAAGCTTATTTATATTTTAAGAGGGAAGATTTATAGTCCAGTATAAGTGTAGGAAGGTATTTGTGGTGATGAAGTTTTTAAAAGCTGAGAGTACAATGAACTTGTGTTGATTTGTTCCTTCTTTGATTTTATTTTTATATTTTTAAGGAAAATGGAAGGTAGAAAGTGAAAATTGACAATAGGATGAGTAATGAAATGGTGATTAGAAGAATTTTCCTTATAATTAGAGTTTAAAAGAAGTTATTAGGAAGAAAGAAATTTACTGGAAATTGAATTTGAGAAAAGGAACTAAATTTTTGGGATACACTGTATTGGGAGAGGAGAATTATAAAGATGACTTCATAAAATATGGTGGGTTCTAGCTATTAAATTCTGGGCTGAAATGAACCAGTTCTATCTAAAGATGACTGTAATATATTGATATTCACTATACTGTATATATAGATAGAACTTGTTCATTTTCAGGGTTAATTCAACTGCTCACTAATGTTATGATTTATATTCCTAGAAACTATGAAAACTCTTTCTACATTGGCCTCATTTCTCAATCTAATGTTTTCTACTAGAACCATAAAATAAAAAAATAACAAAATATTTAAAATATACACAAGCAAAGTAATATACCTTTACAAATATATACCTTATACCCAAGGAGATGAAAGATAGATGACTTTCTTTAATGGTGACTAAAACACTCCCCAAAATTTAATCTAGTAGGATCATCTGCTATAGTACAATTGTCCAAACTATCATATACTAATGATGAATAAACTTGATATTTTGCAAGGTTAGAAAAATCATCATGATTAGATGATGACAGTAATTATTAGGTTCTGCAATTGTTTTAGAAAAGAAGAGTAATGAGTTTGTTTAGGAAATGAATGCAATGTCTGTCATACTGGTTTCCAAAGATTAAAAGAAAAAAAAAACTTGAAGGACATGAGCATGTCTTAATGATGCTGTAGGTCTCTGAGACTCTTATGTGAAGTAGGAAGGAGAGAAAGATGGCAGCTACAAGAAAGGAATCTGATGCTTTTCCTCTATTCACCTCTGCCAACTGGGGAAATGGCTGTGGGTCTTCCTCTGGTGAAAAAAAAGAAAGTCAATCCTAGAGTTTGCTCAGGTCATTCAGGTCTGCTGCTTTCTCTCACTGAAAAGAATTTCAGGCGAGACTTATCAATGAGTAAGTAACTCCTGAAAACCCTGCCCTGTGGTTTTCTTATATCTCAAAAATTCACTGCCATGGAGTTCCTTCCTTACCTACCTGCTTCATATCCCCCTCTACAGATTTCACTATCTTAAAATCTCCACTGGGGGGCCGGAGAGATAGCATGGAGGTAAGGCGTTTGCCTTTCATGCAGAAGGTCATTGGTTGGAATCCCGGCATCCAATATGGTCCCCTGAGCCTGCCAGGCGTGATTTCTGAGCGTAGAGCCAGTAGTAACCCATGAGCACAGCCGGGTATGACCCAAAAACCAATAAATAAATAAACAGTTGAAGAGATTGTGAAAGTAAAAAGTGGAAATTGGTGTGGAGGTTTGTAGTACAAGAGGCCTTAATTTTTATCCCTTCTTTAAAATAGTCTTGAAATCTTTTAGAAGAAAATTTCTCTTCCAACTATATTTTGCATTAGTGAGAAAGGGTAGAGAAGATGCATTATAAGAATTTTAAATTTTTTATAATTCTACCCAAGTTAATGTAACACAAAGTGGTGATAGAATTCTGATAACAGAAATAAAATGTGCTTAGAAGTCATTTAATTATTTACTTAATGTGACAATTTATCTGTAAACAAAGAACTGGAAAGTAGTTGTGATATATTGACATTCATGAGTTAGTTTGAAGGTTGGTATTTCAAGAATTTCTTATAACTTTAGCTAGGATTTTTTTGAATTATTTCATGCAACTCTGAAAAACTGCATTACAATTTAGTTGTCTTTTTTTTTTTTTTTTTACTTTTTGTATGGGCAGAGGGTTTTCTTGGGTCATACTTGACAGTGTTCAGTTTCTAAGTATTGGATTAGCACTTTAGACCTATGTTCAGCAGTTTTGTTCAAGACAGATTAAGACAGATATGCAAATATCTGTATATACAGATATACAGAAAAAAAATATCAGGACTTCTTCCCTATCTTTATTCTCCGAGACTACTATTTTTTTTTCAGTAGAATATCACTCTCAAACACAGATTCCAAAAATGTGAGTCATTTAAATTGAGAAAGACATTAAGAACAATTAGAAAGCACATCAAATTTCAGTAGGTACATAAAGAACAGAGACTGTGGTATTTCACATAGTCAAACAATAAGCACCTTTAAAGTACAATTTCCTTTTCTATTCTTGCATATACTTCCCTGTGCATTTGAAAGACCTCAAACTGTTCTGTTCTAGCCTTTCCTGGGCACATTTTTGTTTGTCCAATCTATATTATATTCTTTCCTGAGCACATATTTTATTTGCTAAATTATATTCTAAAAACTTAAAATGTTTTGCTTAAGGGACTAATCTAACCTTGAGGTTATGTTATAGGACAATATATCACAGCTCAGTTTAATCCCATCTGTGTGCTGAAGAGTGAGCAGCTCTTGGCAATGCCAGGGATCGAACCTGGTTAGGCCACTTTCATGAAAAGAGCATTAACTTTTGTCGAGTCCCAAAATATTTTATTTTTTAAAAAGGTTGCATCATTTTAGATAACAAAAATAACCACTTTCTCTTTCTATTATATATACATATATATGTTGCTTTTTCCTCATTGTCAGATTGTCATATATCTTTCAGCAGACTATAAATCACAGTTCCTTAATAAAAATCGAAAAAAAATATCAGGTATAAATTTATAGTAGGAGGTAATTTTACTCTGAACCATAAAAATTAATGTTTATCATATGCATATGTATTTGTTTATATATCATGTTTTATATCTAGAAATATATGCATGTATATGTGGTATAAACAGAACCTCCTCAAGGTCCCACATAACTGCAGTAGTACAAGGTAAGTTAATCTATAATGCCTCTATTCTTTAGGAAATTACAATGAGGAATCTATCACTAAAAATGCATCTCATTTCAGCCATGCTGTCAAATAAATAGACTTTTCTAGGTTACATAGGAACTGAATCACTATGTCCTGTATTTTCTTTGGAAAATCATCGATAAAAAATGTGCATTGTTACCAACAACAGATTTATAGACTTTTTTTTAAAAAAAGAAACTATTTATGAGATGTAAATTGCTTATAATTAAATATAAAACAAACTTCAGAGTAGATTACAAGCCAATTATTTGGATGAGTTAGTTAGAAATTATGGATGAGTTAGAAATTATGCCTTAAACTCTACCTGTCAACGAGATAATTGATTTTGCACTATAATATGCCATACTTTATGTTTGGATTCATCTATTTATGGCATTACTGGCCTGGCTCTGATAATCCTTCCCTATCCTTTACTCTGAGAACTAGAAGAATCACTCTTTAATAATCCCTTTCTTCCAAAGTACTCCTTTGACCTTGAAAGGGATTATTCTTCATATCCTCTTTTTCAAGATATCTTTCTTGTTTTCTGCCTCTTCTTAAAGGTAGAGGTAAACTATATTTAGTACATAAGTAAACTATTTAAAGTGGGAAACAATAAGTTAGAATTTTCAAAGAATTTAGAGAAACATAAAAGCATATTAGGCAATCCAAGACTAAATGAATCCAGAATTAATCCATCTGTATTCCTTATATATTATAGTTTGGAGAAAGTTGTATTAAAATTGTTTAGATACTAATGAAATATTATTTGGCGCTTCAGAGAGGATGCTAAGAACTGGAGTACATGCCTATTGTGCACAATTTCCTGGGAATAATCCCTGGCATTGAATGGCCTCCTAAACATTTCTGGTGACCCCCTTGCATTGCTGAGAGACTCCCACCAACCATTTTTCTTTTTTTTTTTTTTTTTTTGTTTTTTTTGCAGTGCTCAGGGGTTACTCCTGGCTCCATGCTCAGAAATTGCTCCTGGCAGGCACGGGGGGACCATATGGGGCACTGGGATTCGAACCGATGACCTTTTGCATGAAAGGCAAACGCCTTACCTGCATGCTATCTCCTGGGCCCCATCCATTTTTCCTTTAATTTAGGCATATGTTCCTTTCTCTTTTTACTTGACATAATATTTAGAATATTTTCACTTTCTATTTCTCTTCATTTTCTGTGTAGTAAAAGGCATGAATTTTACTTAAGCATCAATTATATATTTTAATATATAAGCACATCTTATACATTTTTTAAATTTTTGAACTAAGTTTCTAAATATAATTATACAAATTTATCATTGATTTATTTCTCTAAGAATCGAGGCCAGGGAGAGATCAAGTGACAAGGCTTTTGTATGTAGTTGCTTCAACTGAGACCAAGTTTCAATGCCAGGCACCATAAAGAGTCCCCTGAGCACCATCTGTAGTCTCTTCTGAGCACAGAACCAGGACTTGCCCCTGACCACTGTTGGCTGTGGCTCCAAAACAACCCAAAACTTCAGTAGTGCAACTCCATAGCTCCACATGTTTATAAAATCTCTTACATAAAATTTTCAGTGTCGTCTAATTACCAAATGCCACCCTATCAGTCACTATTAGGTATTTCCTTTTTATAATTTTTCTCTAGTAATGACTGTTTTTGGTGCAAGTTAGGGTTTCATGGTGACTTATGTGAAGTGAGGAAGAGAGAGGCAGCAGACCCCAGAAGGAAATCTGCCACTGCTTTCACTCGACACACATTTGCTACCTGAGAAGTGACTGAGACGATCTAGGATTGTGGACCTTGTTCTTTGCAATAAAGGAAATTCAGTCCTAAACCTTACCCACACCTTTTAGGTCCTTTGCCTTTCTCTCTGAAAAGAATTCCAGGAGGAAATTTGAAGCAAAAATAGGTTATATACCTTCTATAGGAGGTTCTGATAAAGGGAAGGGATAAGGTAATAAAGTACAGCGCTCAAGAGAGAATGCAGGTTTCTCCTGTGGCAGAGAGAACCCCAGGACACATCCTAGAGTTAAAGTATGAAAGCATGAAGTTCACACCTCAAGAGTGGAATGCCAGCAACATGGACTCAGACACCATATGCCAAGGCAACGAACGTGGACAGATTTGCTCAGGGAGCAGCACACAGGCCCATTTTCTTTGTTTTAAATTGAATTTTATAGAAATTTGCCAATCTGCCCCAAGTGTGGCTTTCTACGTAGGTAAGAGTACTCTAGCTAGGGTGATTGCCAAGGGAAAGGTTGGGTATAGTTGATGTTTTCTTTTTCTCTTTTTTTGCCTTTTTTTTTCCCTGCAGGCACTTCTTTCTCTGTATGAGGTCTAATTTTGAGCTGCAGTAATTCTAAGTGAGATAAACTAACTCAATGAAAAATAACTCCAACTTATTTATTAATAACAAAATAACTCCACATATTCCTTCTCTTGGTTTTATTGCAACCAAGAACTTTTACTAAGTTTCAAATTCATTGCCCTGCTTCCTACTTTGCTGCCAACTGCTTTGTTTTGAACACTCAGTTATTTTTTTCTGTCCCCCCCCATGCAATTTCTTTACTTGTTTATGTTTCACATAGAAATATAAACATCACCATCTTCTCATTGCATAATTGCCTCCCAAACCCCAATATGTTTTGTTTAGCATAATTAGCTCAAGTTACTCCCTTCTGTTTAAAAAAATCACATTTCATTTTTTAAAAGAATGAATGGTATTTCATTGAGTATATTGAAAATAATAATTTATTCAATATAGCAATTTCTTCTCTGTGTATAGGTATGTGTGTCTGTGTGTATTGGTTTCTGACTCCTTGCTACAGAATAATATATGTTTGTAATTGGTATCTATTTTTATGCATACAATAGATGTAACATGCATTTTTTTATCCAGGCAATGCCTCTGTGCCTTTCAGATGCTGAGTTCAGACTGTTGTAGAGAGTTTATAGATGCATGTACTGAGCTTACATACCACCATTTTAACATCTGTATATTTTGCTCTTTTTTCTTTAAAGGGTCTGCATGGCCCCACTTGAACTATGGTTCATATTCTCTTAGGTCTTTTATTTTTCCTTTGGTTTTGGTTTTTGGGTCACACCTGGCAGTACTCAGTGGTCACCATTGGCTCTTCTAGGCTCAGAAATCGCTCCTGGCAGACTCAGGGGACCATATGGGATGTCAGGATTTGAACCACCGTTGCCCTGCATGCAAGGCAAATGCCCTACCTCCATGCTATCTCTTGGGTCCCATTTTGTAATTTTTTTCTGAGTTTCTATTGGAAACTTTCCCTGGTTACTTTTAATGATTTTCTTCTAAGTGTCTCTGTTCCAGAGTTTTTATTTTGTGGTTTCTCTGAGCTTTTAATTAGTCTATACATACCTAAAATAGTTTTTATTATGCTAGTCCAAATTTGGCATTCTTAACCAAAATAAATTCTTTCCCATTTTTCTTATTGATATTTTATTATTGCATCATTTTGCTCTTGTTTCTGTTACCATATTACTATTTATCTCTATATTTAAGGTTTTGTATTCTTTTGTTCTCTCTTTTTCTATTTAAAAATACACAAAATTCTCCTTTCAACATTTCTTGTATTGCAGGCTTATTGGTGGAAAATTACATCAGCTTTTATTGGAGAAAGTGTTTATTTCTCTGTCACATTATGATAATAATTTTGTAAAAGAAGAGATTCTTAGCTAAAAATTTTTACCTTTCAGAATTGTAAGCAAGTTTTTTTTTAGTTTCTCAGTCTATAGAACTGCCAAAAAATATGATATGACTAGTTGATATAACTAGAGTGTTACATATTCCCCTAGCAGTGTTTAGTACTTTTATTTATTAGTCTCTTTGATGATTTAGCGATGATGTCTTGATGTATGTATTTTTTAATTTAAAAATTTATTATTGTAAGCATCTGGATTCTTTCTGTTTTATTTTGTTCGGTAGGTACTTTGTTTTTTTGTGCCACACCCGATGATGCTCAGAGGTTACTCCTGGCTATGGGCTCAGAAATCGCTCCTGGCTTGGGGGACCACATGAGATGCTGGGGGATCAAACTGCGCCCCCTCGAATGCCCTACCACTTGTCCGCCATTCCGACATTGGATTCCTATCATTAGTATTTTCCTTCTATATAGAAAGTTTTTAGTAAGGGACCGAGAGGTGGCGCTAGAGGTAAGGTGTCTGCCTTGCAAGCACTAGCCAAAGAAGGACCTCAGCTCAATCCCCTAGTGTCCCAAGTCAGGGGTAATTTCTGAGCACTTAGCTAGGAGTAACCCCTGAGATCAAATGGGTGTTGGCCCCCAAAAAAAAACAAAAAAAAGAGAAA
>PVKC010003771.1:0-37812 GCA_004027635.1 Crocidura indochinensis
AATGACATGAATGTTGCATCCCTTCCTTGTCACCAAGATCAGTGTTTTTTGCTCCTGAGAGCTCACTGCTGCCCAGCCACAAAATTGTGGGACTTCTTCCTCAGGGCTCCCTCCCAATCACAATTTGAAGACCTTCTTGGGGCTACCATAAAGCTGGGGGCTGTCCTTCCATAGCTGTCTCCAAGCTACTATCACAAAAGGCTTCTTCCCCAGGGCTTGCTGTAATTTCACAAGATGAAGAGCTCTCCTTGCCCTCCCAAGACTCCTGTCGCTGTCCCAAAGATAGGGACCTGTCAGGTCAGGGAGGCCTTCCATGTCCTAAAGATGAGGGCCCTCCCATTCATAGCTTCCACCCATGCTACTAAGTAGAGGATATTGCCTACAGAACATTCCTATCATGTGACCCTGGTCAGGGCCTTTTATCCAGGACTGAGTTCCATCCTGCACGCTGGTCCCTGTAATTTTGGTGTAGCGGCACTGAGAGCTTTGTAGCTCAGGGCTCCATCCCTTCTATGTCACGCTGCCAAGGACTTACAGTTGATGGCTGATTCCACATGTCTTAGATGAGGGTCCTCCTTTTCAGGGCTGGCTACCCAAATCCCAAAGCATGCTCTCAACAACCAACAAGGGAAACCCTCCCAGTCATAAATGACAGTCATCTTCCCAGGACTGTTTGTTTACATGTCCCAAAGAGGTAGACCGTCCCCCCTTCCCTTCATGTATGACTCCCATGGCAAGAAGTTGAGTTTCTCCCCAATCAATAGGCATCCTGTTCATATGCAGAGTGAAGGCCTATCCGCAACATTGCTCACTTCCATTTCACAAAGATAAGGGTCCTGTCCCTGCCAACTTTCCTCTTCAAGGATGTCCTGCTGGTTCAACAGATGACTGCTTCCTTCTCGGGGCTGCCTTCCTCTTGAATCACACAAAGGCCTTTCTCCTCGGGGCTTCCTCCCATGTAACAAAGACAGTAACGTCCTGGCGCCTCATGTTGGACTTCCATGTCAAAAGAAAGAGGGACTTCTTCCTCCAAGCTGCCTTCCACGTCAAAAGATAAGTCTTCGTCACCTGGGCTGCCTTCGAAGTCACAAGGAACAGTGTCTTTCATCATAGGACTGGCTTCCATTTCACAAATAAGGTTCTTCATTCACGTGGCTGCCCTCCATGTTCCAAAGTGAGGACATCCTCAGGCCACAACGATTCCCGTCCATGTCACATAATTGAAGGCCTTACACATTGCTCCCTGGCATGTTTCAAAGAAGACGATCTTCCCCTACCACCCTTCAAGTATGCCTCCCCTGCCACAAAGTTGAAGTCCTCCCACAAACACGATTCCCTACCCAAGGCACATATTGAAGGCCTTTCCTCTACATTGGTCCCTTTGCATGTAACAAACTAGGGCCTCGCCCCACCCCATCCATCCTCTCCCAAAGATGGCGGCTTCCAATTCATAGCTTCATTCCTAGTCCTAAAGATGTGGGAAGTCCTCATCAATTCAGCCTGGATGTCGTAAAATTAAGGTGCTTCCTTCCTCTCCCAGGTTGACAACCCAAAGATGTGGGAGGGCCTTCCACCCGAGGGCTGTAGCTTCCATGTCCCAAAGATGATGGGCTCCCGCGCACACAAGGGCCACCTTGGGTGTTACATAATTAAGGCATTGCTACAACATGCTACCTTTCCATGTACAAAAACCTCCCCAAACATTCAGCCCTCACGTGCATGTCACAACATTGAGGGCCGTCCTCCTCAGGACTTGTATCTTTCTCACAAAGATGTGGTTCTGATGCCCCAGGCGCAAGTGTTCCCCTTCCATGTCACATATTACTGGCCTTTCCCCAACAATGCTCCCTTCCAAGTAACAGAGAACCAGGAGGTCTTCCATCCTCACCATTCTGGGCTGACCATCAAGGTTACAAATGAGTGTCCCTTCCCCTAGGGAACCCTACGCAGTTGCTTTCCATGTCATAATCAGGAGGGCCCTCCTTTCCCATGGCTACCTTCCATGAGTCACACATGAGGGCCTTGCTCCTCAGGGCTGCCGTCAGAGTCACCACTCTCAGGGCCATGGCACTCAAGGCTTTCTTTTAGGTCACATATGGAGGGCTATTTTGCCCTAGTGCAGCATTCCCTGTCACAAAGCTGAGAACCTTGGTATGGTGATCAGGGTCTTCATACCCGAGGGTCGTTTCCATGGTTCAAAGTGGAAGGCCCTTCTCCTCGGCAATGTCTTCTCTGTTGCAAACATGAAGTTCTTGCTCCTCAGGACTGCCTGCCTTTCATGTCACAAAGAAAGAAGAGGGCCTTAGAACCCCAGGCTCAGCACTACAGCACTGCCTTCCAGTTCCCAAAGATTAGGGTCTCCCTAACCAGGGTTGACATTCCTGTCACATAAATGACAGGAATGATGCCTCCCTTGTCACCAAGATCAGGGTTGTTGCTCCTGAGGGCTCACTGCTGCCTGGCCACAAAGATGTGAGAATTCCTTCTTAGCTCTCCCTCTCCATCACAATTTGAAGACCTCCTTGGGGCTACCTTTCCTACCATAAAGTTGGGGGCGGTCCTCCCATCACTGTTTCCCAGCTACTATCGTGAAAGTCTTCTTCCCCAGGGCGTGCTGTATGTTCACAAAGATGAGGGCCTAACTTTGCTCTCCCAAGTCTCCTGTCCATGGCCTACAGATGGGATGCCTCCCATGTCCTAAAGATGAGGGCCCTTCCATTCATGGCTTCCAACCAAGCTACTAAGTTGAGGACATTGCCAGCAGGGCTTTCCTACCGCATGACATTGGTCAGGGCCTTCCTCCTCAGGGCTGAGTTCCTTCCTGCACACTGGGTTCCTTGTAAGTTCGGTGTTACAGTTCTGAGAGCTTTGCAGCTCAGGGCTCCTTACCTTCGATGTCAAGCCGCCAAGGTCTTCTGGATGATGCCTACTTCCATATGTCTCAGGTGAGAGTCTTCCTTTTCAGGTCTTGCTACACAAATCCCACTGATAGGGACCTGTCAGGTCAGGGAGGCCTTCCATGACCTAAAGATGAGGGCCCTCCCATTCATGGCTTCCACCCATGCTACTAAATTGAGGACTTTGCCCGCAGGGCTTTCCTACAGCGTGACCCTAGTCAGGCCTTTCTTCCTCGGGGCTGAGTTGCTTCCTGCAAGCTGGATCCCTTGTAAGTTCGGTGTTGAAGTGCTGAGAGTTTTGCAGCTCAGGGCTCCTTACCTTCGATGTCAAACTCTACCAAGACCTTCTGGCTGATGGCTTCTTTCATATGTCTCAGGTGAGAGTCTTCCTTTTCAGGGCTTGTTACCCAAATCCTAAATAATGTTTTCCCCTACCAAAAAGGGAAACCCTCTAAGTTAAAAAATGACGGGCATCTACCCAGCACAGTTCCATGTCCCAAAGATGAGGAACTTCCCCCTAACCCCCCTTCAAGTATGCCTCCCATGCACAAAGATGAGTTCTTTCCCAACCAAAAGGCATTCCCGTTCATATACAGAGTGAAAGCCTTTCCCCAATATTGTGCCTTCCATTTCACAAAGATAAGGGCCCTGACCTTGCCACCTTTCCTCTTCAAGGATGCCCGTCGGTCCAAAAGATGAGGGCTTCCTCCTCAGGGCTGCCTTCCTCTTGAATCACACAAAGGCCTTTCTCCTCAGGGCTGCCTTCCATGTCCCAAAGAAGACAAGGACCTGGCATCTCATGCTGGACTTCCATGTCAAAAAGAATAGGGCCTTCTTCCTCAAGGCTGCCTTCCACGTCCTAAAGATGCGTCTCCTCCTCTGGGCTGCCTTCCAATTCACAAGGTCAGGGCCTTCTTACTCAGAGCTGAGTTCCTTCCTGGACACTGGGTTCCTTGTAAGTTCAGTGTTGGACCGCTGAGAACTTTGCAGCTCAGGGCTCCTTACTTTGATGCCATGCTGCCAAGGCCTTTGGCTGATGACTGTTCCCATATGTCTTAGATGAGGGTCTTCCTTTTCAGGGCTTGCTACCCAAATCCCAAAGCATATTTTCCCCAACCAAGGGAAACCCTCCCAGGTCATAAATGACAGGCATCTTCTTAGTACTGTTCACTTCCATGTCCTAAACATGAGGACCTTCCCAACCACCCCCCTTTCAAGTATGCCTCCCATGGCACAAAGATGAGTTCATCCACAACCAACAGATATTCCTGTCCTTATACAGAGTGAAGGCCTTTTCCCGAACATTGCTCCCTTCCATTTCACAAATATGAGGACCCTGTCCCCACCACCTTTCCTCCTCAAGGATGCCCTGCTGATCCAACAGATGAGGGCCTCTTCCTTGGTGTTGCCTTCCTCTTGAATAACACAAAGGCCTTTCTCCTTGGGGCTGCCTTCCATGTTCCAAATTCGACAAGGGCTTAGTGTCTCATGCTGGACTTCCATGAAGAGGCCTCTTCCAAAGAAGAGGGCCTTCTTCCTCAAGGTTGCCTTCCAAGTCCGAAAGATGAGTCTTCCTCCTTGGGACTGCCTTCCAAGTCACAGCAATCAAGGTCTTTCACCACAGGACTGGCTTCCATTTCAGAAAATAAGGTTCTTCATTCACATCACTGCCTATATGTCCCAAAGCAGAGGACCTCCCCAGGCTACAAAGATTCCCTTTCATGTCACATAATTGAAGGTTTTACCCGACATTGTTCCCTGGCATGTTTCAAAGAAGGCGACCTTCCCCCTGCTACCCTTCCAGTATGCCTCCCATGTCAAAAAGTTGAAGTACTCTCACACAATGATTCCCTTCCCATGTCACATATTGAAGGCCTTTCCCTACATTGCTCCCTTTGCATGTCACAAACCAGGGCCTCCCCCCACACTCATCCTCTACCAAAGATGACTGCTTCCACTTCACGGCTGCATTCCTAGGTACAAAAATGTGGGAAGTCCTTATCAAGGAATCCTAGATGTTGTAAAATTGTAGTCCCTCCTTCCTCTTCAGGACTGACATCAATATCTCAAAGACAGGGACGGCATTCCTCCCCAGGGCTGCAACTTCCATGTCTCAAAGATGATGTACTCCCAGCACTTAAGGGCCACCTTGGATATTACAGAATTAAGGCATTGTTCCAATATGCTTCCTCCCTTTGTTCAAAGACCTCCCCAACTCTTCAGGCCTCTCATGCACATCAGAATGATATAGGCCGTTATCCTCAGGGCTTGCATCACTGTCACAAAGATGAGGTACTGCCGCCCCTGGAGCAAGTGTTCCCCTCCAAGTCACATAATGCTAGCCTTTCCCCAACAATGCTTCTTTCTCAGTTATAGAGAACCAGGAGGTCTTTCCCCCTCTCCATTCAGGCATGCCTATCATGGTTACAAATGAGTGGCACTTCCCCCAAGAGACCCTAAACAGCTGCTTTCCATGTCACAATCAGGAGGGCCTTCCTCCCCATGGCTGCCTCCCATGTCTCACACATGAGGGCCTTGTTCCTCAGTGCTGCTATCAGTGTCACCACTCTCAGGGTCATGGCCATCAGGGCTTTCTTTTAGGCCATATATGGACAAGCCATTTTCCCCCATGTCTGAAACCTGAAAGACTTGCCATCTTGGTTTCCTACCAGAGTATGGTGATCAGAGTCTTCATTATCAAGGGTCGTTTCCATGGTTCCTGCTTTGGAACATGGAGGAGAGCCACATGAATAAAGAACCTCATGTCACAAACATGAAGTTCTTTCTCCTCAGGGTTGCTTGCCTTTCGTGTCACAAAGCACTGAAGTATTTTCTTCAGGTTCCCAAAGTTTAAGGACTCCCTAGCAGGGTTGAATCCATGTCATATAATGAGAGGAATTATGCCTCCCTTCCTTTTCACCAAGATCAGGGTTTTTACTCCTGTGGGCTCACTGCTGCCTGGCCACAACGAAGTGGTACTTCACTCTCAGGGCTCCCTCCGAGTCACAATTTGAAGACCTTCTTGGGGCTCCCTCTCCTATCATAAATTTGGGGGTCGTTTGCCCATAGCTACTTCCGAGGTACTATCGTGAAGGTCTTCTTCCCAGGGCTTGCTGTAATTTCACAAATACAGGGCCTCTCCTCACCCAATGCTCCTGTTGATGTCCCACAGATAGGGGCCTGTCAGGTCAGAGAGGTCTTCCATGTCCTAAAAATGAGGGCCCTCCCATTCATGGCTTCTAATCATGCTACTAAGTTGAGGACATTGCCCACAAGGCTTTCCTACTGCGTGACCGTGGTCAGGGCCTTCTTCCTCAGGCCTGAGTACCTTCCTGCATGCTGGGTTCCTTGTAAATCGTTGTTGCAGCGCTGAGAGCTTTGCAGCTCAGGGCTCCTTACCTTTAATGTCATGCCACCAAAGCCTTTGGCTGATGGTTGCTTCCATATATCTTAGTTGAGGGTCTTCCTTTTTAGGGCTTGCTACCCAAATCCCAAAGCGTGTTTTCCCCAACCAAGGGAAACCCTCCCAGGTAATAAAGGACAGGCATCTTCTCAGCTCTGTTCACTTCCATGACCCAAATATGTCGACCTTCCCCTACTCACCCCTTTTTAGTATGCCTCCCATGGCACAAAGATGAGTTCATTCACAGCCAACAGACATTCCTGTCCATATACAGAGTGAAGGCCTTTTCCTGAGCATTGCTCCCTTCATTTACACAAAGATGAGGGCCCTGTCCCCGTCACCTTTCCTCTTCAATGATGCCCTGCTGATCCAACAGATGAGGACTCTTCCTTGGGGTTTCCTTCCTCTTGAATCACACAAAGGCCTTTCTCCTTTGGGCTGCCTTCCATGTCCCAAGGAAGATAAGGACCTGGTGCCTCATGCTGGACTTCCATGTCTAAAAGAACAGGGCCTTCTTCCTCAAGGCTGCCTTCAACTTCCAAAAGATGAGTGTTCCTCCTCTGGGCTGCCTTCAAGTCACAACTATCAGGGTCTTTCACCACAGGACTGGCTTCCATTTCATGAAATGAGGTTCTTCATTCGTGTCGCTGCCTTCCATGTTCCAAAGCAGAGGACATCCCCAGGCCACAACGATTCCTTTTCTTGTTACATAATTGAAGCCTTACCCATCATTACTCCCTGAAATGTTTCAAAGAAGGCAACCTTCCGCCACCACCCTTCAAGTATGCCTCCCCTGTCACAAAGTTGAGGTCTACCCACACAACGATTCCCTTCCAAGGTCTACCCACACAACGATTCCCTTCCAAGTCACATATTGAAGGTCTTTCCTTTACATTGCTCCCTTTGAGTGTCACAAATTAGGGCCTCCCCCAACACCCATCCTCTACCAAAGATGACTGCTTCCACTTCGTGACTGCCTTTCTAAGTTACAAAGATATGGGAAGTTTTCCTCAAGGATGTCATAAAATTGAGTTCCTTCCTTCCTCTTCAGGACTGACATCAATATCTCAAAGACAGGGATGGCATTCCTCCCCAGGGCTGCAGCTTCCATGTTCCAAAGATGATATGCTCCCTAGCACACAGGGCCAATTTGGATGTTACATAATTGAGGCATTGCTCCAACATGCTCCCTCCTTTGTACAAAGACCTCCATTCAGGCTTCCCATGCATGTCACATAATTGAGAGCCATTCTCCTCAGCGCTTGCATCTCTGTCACAAAGATGAGGTCCTGCTGCTCCTGGCACAAGTGTCCAGCTTCCATGTCACATATTGCTGGCCTTTTCTCAACAATGCTCCCTTCCAAGTTACAGAGAGCCTGGAGGTCTTCCCTCTTCCCCATTCAGGCCTGCCCAACAAGGTTACAAATGAGTGGCCCTTCCCAAGGAGACCATACACACCTGCTTTCCATGTCACAATTAGGAGGGTCCTTCTCCCCATGGCTACCTCCCATGTCTCACACATGAGAGCTTTGCTTCTCAGTGATGCCATCAATGTCACCACTCTCAGGGCCATTTAACGCAAAGAATTAACACATTTAAAGTTTATTTATCTTTGTTGTTGTTGTTTGTTTTTGGGTCACACCCAGCAGTGCTCAGGGGTTACTGCTGGCTCTAGGCTCAGAAATCAACCCTGGCAGGCACAGGGACCATATGGAATGCCGGGATTCAAACCATCATCTTTCTGCATGGAAGGCAAATGCCTTACCTCCATGCTATCTCTCCAGTCCCACATTTAAAGTTTATTTATAAATATAGTGTGTGAAAGTATTTAGTAATATACAAGTGTACCTATTTATCAGCAGCACATATTTTATGTCTTTATCCTTCCCCAAATCTGTGTCATGTCTTGGGAGAGTATGGGAGAGCATGCCATTTTGAACTGATTTCTTCATATTTGTAGGGAACTTACTTTTACTTTTAAAGATTGTTTTGATGGGCACAGTCACATGTTTGATTTTAGAAGTTTAAGAGAGGATATATTTTCTGGTGAAGTTGGAAAATGCATATGTAAATGCTAATGTATAGTCTAACAAAAATGTTTGATTTGGTTAATATTTTTCTATTAAAAAGAAGATTAGTTTGACCCTTGGAAACTCCCCATAGTCATTCTTTTACCATAATTTCCCAGAAATTTTTTTAACTTCCCAAAATGCCCTTTGTTGGCTCACTTTTGTCTCTAGAGTGATGGAACATGGGCAACCTGTCAGGTTCTCAGCTTTGGAAAGTAAACTTAAATTACTAATTCTCACTGTGATGATTTGCCTTTTTCAAGTTAACTGCATTGCATTTCTCAGAACTAGAAACTTCCTCTTGCTTCACTGGGGGGAAAATTATTAAGTTGAAAGAATATGTGTCAAAACGAAGTTCAGTAGTCACCTATAAATCCCATAATTCCAGGTGTTTTGGGGACACACAGCACTACTAGTGCAGGAAAAGTTATGCATAATCTTTGCCATTTCTTTCTTAAAGAAAATTTGCAATGAACTCAAATTATTCTTTAGTTTCAGTCTATATACATGTACTCAATATTTATTTCCATTTTGTCTATATTATCATAGTTCACTGTGTAATGATTGCACCCCATTTTAGTAATACCAACACAATATTTTAAAACTTCACATAATGTTTGCACCCCATATTTTACAAAAATAATTTTCATAAAGTCTTCAGTGACTGTGGTGAAAAAGGCATCTCTGAAGAATGAGTTGATTCCCCCTAGAAACGGATGTCTGTTTTGCATATGTATCATGTAGGCAACCAAGTGTAAAGCAGGTTATTTCAATTTAAGTTAACCTTGACTTATCTTACCTCAAAGTTGGCAAACCTTACTTTTTCTTTACTTTTATGTATTTATTTTTGCAGTACAGGATAACTCTGGTTAGCTAAGAAACTAAAAACTGAAAACTGATGTCTTACAGTTCTATGGACTATTTGAGGCATGTTATACCATACAATAATTGTGTAGTTATTTGGAAAGCTTTACTAAAAATTTTTGCATTAATTGATCACAAGTTAATTTTTTGTGTGTAATAAAGGTTCTTGTTTTTTCGGGGGCCGGGCGGTGCCGCTGGAGGTAAGGTGCCTGCGCTAATCTAGGACGGACCGTGGTTCGATCCCCCCGTTCCCCATATGGTCTCCCGTGCCTACCAGGAGCGACTTCTGAGTGCATAGCCAGGAGTAACACCTGAGCGTCACCAGGTGTGACCCAAAAACCAAAAAAAAACAAAAAGAAAAAAGTTCTTGTTTTTCAATCTTTTAATAAATTTTAATAATATAATTTCATTATAATGAAAGCAGGCTAAAATTTTGTCAATTATTAAACTAAATAATAACTTAAGAGTTGCATTAATTTCTCATAGTTAAAAACATGCCTTTTTGGAAAAGAAAATCCCTACACCAAAATATTTTGTTTTCCTTTTTATAAGCACACCCTCCTAATTTTGGGAAAAAAACAAGCTTTGAACCTATTATGAAGCAAAATATTGGGACTAAAACGATATGATTAGTTCTTAGTTTGTTTTATTCTGCTGCTCATCAGAATGCTTGAAACTGTCACTTTAAAAAGCATGGATCTCTTTATTCAGGCTGCTGAATCAAATGCTAATCTCACCCAAAAATTGTCACAGACGTTCCCAGCAATAATGTCTTACCAACAATCTGTGCTTCTCTTTCCCAGTAGAGCTTACACATAAAATTAACTCTTGCCAACACTCTATATTTATTGCTTGACATGACCCCAGCTGTCTTTCAGCAATAATTATTAGAAAAATGACCATAAAGTTCAGTTACATGCTAACTCCCAACACTGCAATTTTAAAGCAATTATGCTGCCTTCTAGTTGCTAGCCAAAAATATATAAACAACCCAAATGTTCATCAGCATATGAAATACACATGCAATGGAATATTAATTAGCATGAAAAGAAGGCAAGTTTCCATCTATGACAACATGGCAAAACCTTGAGAGATATTAGGATACGGGAAATTAATCAGACTTAGAAATGCACATATTGTATGATGCTGTATATAAGGTTTCTTAAATAGTCAAGCTCAAAGCTAAGAGTATTATAGTGTCAGAGCTGAGAGAGGAAGAAAGAAGATGTTATTCAATGGACACAATGCATCAATTTGTAAGGAGAATCATTTCTAGAGACATTTTGCAATGTAAAGTCTATTGGTAAACATGGATTATGCACATTGTTTTTTTTTTTTTCCTCTTTTCTGTTTCTTGGGCCACATGCAGCACTCTCAAGGGTTACTACTGGTTCTACACTCAAAAATCGCCCCTGGCAGACTTGGGAGACCATATAGGATGCCAGGGAATCAAACCCAGGTCTGTCCTGGGTCAGCATGTGCAAGGCAAATTACCTGCTGCTGTGCTCTCTCTCTCTGGCCCTCTATTATGCACATTGTTTTGAGCCTCTTAAGCAGTGATGAGGGAATCTAGGAGCTACTCCCAGTGATATTTAGCCAACCAGGCTAGTTGTTTTATACCAGGGGCTGAGGATGTGGCTCCCACCCTGCAGAGTCAGGGACCACCAGGGTCTTCTGGTGAATTTTAGAAGACACCCAAGTCACACTGGGAGATGCCCTGAGTCTGTGTGTTGCTGAACGAAAAATCAAATCAACATATGTTTTAATCTTGTACTAGGTACTATCTTACCAGTTCATTATGATTTTTATTGGGAAATAATTTATGCTACCTATTATTATACTCGCACTAAAAGACACAAGGAAACTTTTAGAGGTGATTTATATGTTTATCATCTCATTTAAAGTGATAGTTTCTCCATAATTATTCTACTTTTACGTAGTACCCAAATATGCCTATATTCAAACTCATTAAACATTCAATATTTCATTTTTAATTAAAAGATAAAATAAATGTGTTAAGTAACATATGAAAAAAAGTATATGCTTTGAGAAATTTTGAGAATATTATTTCTTTATAGTGTTGTTACCCTTAAAGATTTCTTCAGGGAATAATTTGAATCAGAGGAATCCTTTTGTTTGTTTGTTTGTTTTTTGTTTTTCTTTTTAAGTTCATTAAAGTATATTGGAGGAATCTTAAAGTTTGATAAACAGAAAGAGTTTAGATAGTATGACATAATTAGAGAACAATTGTATACTGTCTACCAGAGTTTACTATATGGTGGTGTACAAAAGTACAGAAAGATGTCACTTAATTGTGTGTAGAAAAATAGGATAGGAATGCAAGGATATAAAAATCACTCTTCATCCTAGATTATAAAAATGAGAACAAAAAATAAAAGAAACCTACGGAGTAGGTGTAAGAAGAAATAACAGGTAACAGGAATAGGTCAATGACCTTGCACACATCAGTGGTGTAGAAAAGTGGCATATGTATATGTCTAAGTTACAGAGCCATTAATACTATGAGATCAAACTACAACCAAACTTAAAAATATGCCTGACAAGAGTGTAGACTAGATTGGGGCTGAGAACCAGAGGATATTGGTGGTTAGGGGAACCTGGAAACTTTGGTGGTAGAAAGCTGGCACTGGTCATGGGATTGCTGTTGAAACACTGAGTACCTCATATTCAATTATGAAAAGCTACATAAATCAGGGTACCTTAATATTTTAAAAACCTACATGTTATAGGTTGGGATTTTGTTATGGTTACACTGATGATGTGGAGAGTGGTATAGCTATACATACAAGCACAGACTCAACACTGAAAACATGATATCTAAACTGTTGTCTGACCTTTGTAATGCACCTCTCTAAGTGGCAGGTGAAGCAATAGAATGAGAGAGGTATGGTAGAGTAATTCAACACTGGTGGTGGAATTTGTGTTACAATATTATATGCCTAAAACTCAGTTCTCAATAACTTTGTAAATAATACTTTTGGAGGAGGCATTTTTTTTGGCCACACCTGGTGATGCTGAGAGGTTATGCCTGGCTATGCGCTCAGAAATCACTCCTGGCTTGGGGGACCACATGGGATACCTTGGAATAGAACTGAGCTTCGTCCTGGGTCAGCCACGTGCAAGGCAAACAAACGCTCTACTGCTCCACCATTGTTCCGACCCCTAAATCATACTTCTTTAATCACGTGATTTTTATAAAAAAAGGGCTCAGCTGCCAGGTGTGAGCCCCCAAAACAAAACAAAACAAAGCAGGGTGCTCAGCTGTGTTCATTGGTGTCATAAATCTAAGATCTATCCCCACCCAAATCTAAATGCGAAAGAGAATATTAATTTAAACAAAACTGTTTTGTTTCAGAATGGAGATGTGACCTAGCAGTGAAATATATGCTTTATATGTAACTTCAACAATCGTGGCACTGCAAAAAATGAAATTGCTTATTTTTTTAAAGCATTGAGAGGTTGCTACCTGTTTGTGATGGTCCCAGGACAATATAACGGGTCTTTAGGCTTTATTCTACAGGTGAATGTATTCTGAACTCCTTAAAGTTAAATAATATAAATGATTTTATTTATATCAATGAAATAAAATGGGTACTACAGCTCAATTTTTTTTTCAGATGTTTAAACTTTACATACTAGTGGATGTGAAAAGGTTTTGCTTTAATTCAAAATTTTGTATTTTAGCAAAATGAATAACTGGTATTACTACACAATACAAACATTATATATGATAAAAGGAAGATAATAAAAAGGCAGTGGCACAAGTGTTAAGGCGTCTGCCTTGCACACACTAGCTAGGACGGATCACGGTTCAATCCCCCAGCATTTCATATGGTCCCCCAAGTCAGGAGCGATTTCTGAGCTCATAGCCAGGAGTAATCCCTGAGCTTCACCGGTGTGGCCAAAAAATCAAAACAAAACAAAACAAAAAAAAAAAAAAAGGAAGAGCAATGAAAGAGGGCATGTTTATCTGATGATAGGTGTCTATGCTCTGTGAGTCTGCACCTTTAAGTTTTGTAAAGTTAAAATTATAAATATATTAAAATGAAAATAACACTTTAAAAGTCCTTATATGTATTAATTTGGCTATTAGTCAATATGATTCATTCAGTGAAATAGTAAAATATTGGTACATTTGAGCACACATTAAAGAGTTCCAAATGCTACATTTTTTCTCATGAAACATTTTTAATTAATTGAGTCAATTTTAAGTATCTTTTCCTTCACAAATGATAAGTAATGATGTTAAAAATAAACACACTTAGAGAGCTGTTCTCCAAATTACTGTATAAATTATCAAATGTTCCTAATTTTGATAATAAAAACAAGCTTAATTTAGTTTCATTAGGTTCAAAGTAGTATAAATGTCCCCTTGTTCCTCATCATCATTTAGGGCTAGGGCTCCCTTTCATCTCTTTCTTCTTTTGGTGGGATGTCACAAACACCTCTATTCCACAGTTATGAATGATATTGCTTTCCTGGAGTTTTGAGCCCTATGGGACATAAAAAAAAAAAAAAAGTAGATAGATGGGGCTGGAGACATAGCATGGAGGTAAGGTGTTTGCCTTTCATGCAGAAGGTCATCAGTTTGAATTCCGGCATCCCATATGATCCCTGTGCCTGTCAGGGGCTATTTCTGAGCCTAGAGCCAGCAGTAACCCCTGAGCACTGCCAGGTGTGACCCAAAAACAAAAACAAACAAACAAACAAAAATAAGTAGATAGATTCCACAAATCTATGATCAAAAACCTGTACTTGGTATCTGGGATTGACAACCACAACTTCAGGAGTCAGATCTAGTTCCTGGAATATTCTTGTTAGTAAAATTTAGCCTGTGTAAAACACAACCACTCACCTGCTTTATGTATCCTTGCACTGGATAAGGCCACTAGAGAAGAGTTGAGGAGTTGTGACAGAGACTCCATGTATACATGTCTAGGAAGCCTAAAATATAAATAATCTGACCTCTTCAGAATAAAAACACTGATTCCTGGATTAGATAATATATCATTAGTATTGTAGCTATTAAACACTATTTTAATTCATATTTTATATATAGGACTTTTAAGCATTTTATTTGAAAAGACAGCATAAAAAACTATTCAAGATGGAGTTCTGGGAGATAGAACAAGGGCCCACAGATAACATATTTGCTAGTATCCTATAGTGCCAGGGGTACCTGGAGCCACTACAGGTATCTGAGGTCTCTGGGGCTGCACTAGTGTTAAAGAAGGATTATTTGTTAAACAAAAATTACAGATGAGATTCCTTCTAAGTGCTTTTTGGGAGACCTCCCTCACCAAAAAATAAAAATACTATGTTAGAGATTGAAAGGTGTTACATGAATAAAAGTTATTATTTGCTTCCCCAAAATACAGAAAGTTAAATTATATTGTACTCATTTTAGAAATAAAAGACTAAAGGAAATTACTCATCCACACAAGTAGACAACACCAAAATTGAGCTCATATTGATCTCTATCTCACCTTTTCCACTGTGTTGGAATTCATGAGCAGATGCAAGGGGATCATTATATAGATTTAATGTGATTTTTAAATCAAATATCTTGTAATTGGATATTTGGACTATTCTACCTTTATTTAACCAGAATGAATTACTGTCATTGCCAGGTTGAAGTGTTTTTACTCAGTGTAATAAGCAAAAATATTCCTCTATTTTTTACTATAACCTACAAATTCCTTCATTACAACTTGAATAATTATTCACTTTTCTCCATGCCTCATTTCTCCTCACAGAATTTCTGTATCTAAATCTTGTCATACAGCAAGATTTACTATTATCTTTCATCTAGTGCTTTTGTCCAGTGATAATTGTTATCTGAATCTGATTTTTTGTCTGAGAGTTGAGAAATTGTATTTTAAATTTTTCATTACTAGAATTTAAGTTGTTTTTTTTCTTGTTTGTTTGAACTATATAAATATACAAAAGGGAGACCTTTCCAGAAAATTTCAATAGGTAACATGTTAAGCCAGACACTGGGAGAGTAGCCAAATTTTCTAAAGTGAAATGAATTCAACAAAAGTCAGTCTTTCTAGGAAAGAGAGGCCATGCCCTTCCCAGCATCTAGTCTAGTCATATTGTTCCTGTTGGTTTCCAAACATGCTTACATTATACAAAAATTTGGCCAAACAAGGAAAATATACTTAGTTGCAATTCTCTATTGAGGGGGAAAAGATGGACTCAGTATATTAAATATCAATTTGACTCAAATAGCAAAGTCTTAAATAATAATGAAGAATTATATATGTGGTTTAAAATATATTCATATTCATACTCTCAAGTGGCTTTATTTTTGTATTCAAAGGTAGAATTACTTAGTTTATAATTTTCTCTGAGCTTTCAAGCTAACAGACATTCTGGCAAAGAGGCAGTTCCCATAGTTTGGAATAAGTGTTGAAGCCATTTTGAAGCCATCCTACCAAGAGTTCAGAGTTGTTGGTAAAGGATTCCTGGAGATAGTGAGTATAAGTTGCCCATGCAAAAACAAATTGAGGACAGGAAAATTCTATAAGAGACAGTAAGTTTAAATTGATATCAAAAGTACTTAGTCTTTGATTAGATGGTGATTGTTTGGAAGAAGTAGGAAATTAGGTTCAGTAAGGAAATGTGTCATGAATAAATGATTTAGTGAAAGAACTGAGGTTGAAGGTAAAAATCATTAATCCTGTTTGAGACACTTCAGATCTAAAGTTCACCAAAAATAGTCAAAGAAGTTGAGTCAACTGAGTTGGAATCTAGATTAAGGAGACATAATGGCAAAGAAGTGTAAGAAGCAAAGGCCAAGGCAATGTTTAAATTTATAAAATATTTCTAAACATTTAGAGTCTTATAGTAGTCTGTTATGCAGGTAGAGATATTATTAAGTTATTTAACATTTAAGAATACTGAATATCACAAATCCTTATGAAAATATAGGGCCCACAGAGATAGTACAAGAGACTCTATCCACCACCTGAGCTCAAAGCTACAGTTACCCCTGAGAATAAATTGGTGTGGCCAAAAATAAAAGAAAGAAGGAAAGAAAGAAGGAAAGAAAGAAAGAAAGAAAGAAAGAAAGAAAGAAAGAAAGAAAGAAAGAAAGAAAGAAAGAAAGAAAGAAAGAAAGAAAGAAAGAAAGAAAGAAAGAAAGAAAGAAAGAAAGAGAAAGAGAAAGAAAGAAAGAAAGAAAGAAAGAAAGAAAGAAAAGAAGAAAGAAGGAAGAAAAAAGAAAGAAAGAAAGAAAGAAAGAAAGAAAGAAAGAGAAAGGAAGGAAGGAAGAAAGGAAGGAAGGAAGAAAAAGAAAGAAGGAAGGAAGGTAGGAAGAAAAAAGAAAGAAGGAAGGAAGAAAGAAAGATAAAAAGAAAGTTGGAAGGAAGTAAAGAAAGAAAGAAGGAAAGAAAGAAAGAACAGAAAGAAAGAAGAAAGAATGAAGGAAAGAAAAAGGAAAGAAGGAAGGAAAGAAAGAAGGGATGAAAGAGGAAAAGAAAAAAGAAAAAGAAAGCATTATTTTCTTTTATATTAGTCATAGTTCTAAATGATAGAATTTTTCCAAATATTTTATTATTGTTCCATTATATTACATTAAGTTTGATAGAAAGCAATAATTATTTTTAAGGTTTGTAACTAGTATTCTTCCTTACATGCCTTATTATTTTTGTTATACAAATAATTAACATAAATTTGTATAGTATATATATTGTATCTGGTTTAAAATATAGTCCCTCCCAAACCTTAATTTAAGACCCAGAAATGAATTTGCTGATTATATAGTAATTCCATAGTAGCTTGTTTTCTAAAACCTTCTTTTTGCTTTCTATAACAAGTACTTCGTTTTACATTTCTACCAATGGTATACCAAGAGTATAAGAGTTCCTTTGTCATCACATCTTCACCAACACCTGTTCTCTATTTTCTCTTCTCTTTTTTTTTTTTTTGAGTTTGGTAATAGGCATACACAATAGGTGTTAGAGGATGCCCAATTATGATTTCTTCTTATTCTTATTTTCTAACATCAATGCCTATAAATAAAAGTAAAGAAAGAATCAATATTTTATCTTTCTAGATCATAAAGGAGTTTGTTTATTTTATTTGGGTAATTATGCAATAATTACAATCGATTATAAGACTTTTAAAAATATTCTTTTCTTGCAGACAGAAAAACTACAAAGCAATTGGGAATCATGTATTAGATCACTCAAACCAAGAACTATAGACCAAGTAATTTCCCAATGAAATGCAATTTGCTGAAAATGCTATCATATGATGGATAGAAAGATTGTCTCAGAGGAGGTGAAGTGATAAGAGGTTAGAGTGTTTGCTCTATATGTGGCCAACTTGGGTTTAACTCAGATAGACTTAAATCCTGTACATTACTAGAAATGGCCCTAAAGCAAAAATAGCAGCAATAAAAAGAAATAAAAATTATCTTTGGGAACTGCTTTGTGGCTATGGACTAGTTGCTTTTCCTCACAGACAAAATGCTTGTAATAATACTTTCTAGTATGTTTAAAAAGTTTAAATGAGATCATGTGCCCTCTACTGTTTCCTACACATAGAACGTTCTCAATGAAAAATCGTCACCATTTTTAGTTTAATTTTATGGTATCATCATAATTCTTTCTCTTACCAAACTGTTAATTCAATTAAAATCAGGAAAGTAGTTGGTTTGAATAACCCTGCTCTTGGTGAATCCCTACTGGCCCCTAGTGAACGCAGCATAATTTAATCAGGCAGCTTAATTAATAATGTATACTTGCATTCCATTTTTCCCTTTCCAAAATGAGACATTTGCAGAACTCTAATCTTTTGACACATCTTTCCTTGTAAATGCAGTCATAGTACCTTCTTCAAATATTTACATTCTTGAGACAACCTTTCTAAGACATTCTTAGAGCTTCTAGCTAGTTCCTATATACATAAATAAATATGCACTATTAGATCATTTTACCTTTTTTTTTGAAATCACATTAGTAATGCTTGACAACTCATATAAAGAAACAGCATTTTAAATATGCTGAAGATTCTAACTAAAGTGTTTTCCTTTATATGGAAAAAAAAGTAAACTGATTTGAAAAAAAATCTTAAAATCAATGAGAAAGATTTAAGGGAGCAATTAATGAGATAATGTCTAAAACGTAGTTTGAGCCCCTGGGAAGAAATGTTTTTATATCCACAAAGCATTTTTACCATTATGTCTGTTCATGAGCTATAAATACAATTGAATTCTTCTGTGAAATTGGTGCCTGGAGGTAGGAAAAAAAAGAAAAGTCAATATTTTGTCTTTATGGATCACAGAGATGTTTGTTCATATGTATTTGAATATTTATGTCCAATTACTGATAGAGAACAAAATCTTTTTTCAAAGGTATTTTATTAATCTCGAGTTAAAGAAAAGTGACTTTTAGCAATCACCTTCACTGTTACCCTTGAGACTCAGGTATCCTATAATTTTAAACTTGAACTATCATATTTAGGTTATCTTTAAGTCATTTTAGGAAGATTCTGGACAATTTTTGTATCATCACCTATTTCTTTATTGACTTTGTGATTTATTTAAAGGACATTGGATTTCTTTGCACCAAATATTTCCCCTATCTGGGACACTGTCTTCAAGTTATAGCTAAATATAGAAAAACAAAAACTGGATACACTTTATAAATTTAAAATGACTCTGCCTGACTGTCTTTATTTTTGCCTAATAACTAAGACCATAAATAATTTCACACTTTTAAAAAAAGAAATTTAAAACAACACTCTTGCTAACTATAAACAATTCAAAACCTTTAATTTCTTCAAATAAATGGAATATGATGGTCTGTATTCCATAGCATCGCTTCTCAAATTTTAAGACTCTTTTCTATCATCTTGGTATCATCTTAAATGAAAATGCTAATGTAAGTTAAGGTGGGACCTGAAACTTCACTTTTCTAGAAAAATTCCCAGACATGATGAAGCTTTTGATTTGTAGTTCTAAGTTTGTTTGTCTTTTGTTTGTGGGGCCCCACACCAAGATATACTCAGGGCTTATTAATGGTTCTGCATTAAGAGATCACTTCTAGCAAGCTCAGAGATACTCATAGGGTGCTGGGAATCAAACTTGAGTCAGTTGCATGGTATTGTCTGCTATGTGATAGCATGCTTCTACATGCTACAGTTGCAGACACTGTACTGTCTCTCTGGATCCACTGGGTCCAATTTTTTAATACAAAAATCTAGAATACTGTAAATGCCTGCATCAGAGATTGTTTGATTTGTGCTATACACTCAGAAAAATACAAAAGTGTATATAATTAACAAAAATTTATGATAGAGGTTGTAACAAAGGAATATAGTCCAGCATCATACTTAGGGTTAAGGCAAGAATTGGCTCAAACACAAAAGTTTTCAGAAATACTCTTGGAGTATTACCTTAGGGATTTCTCTGCACGGTACTTAGAGAATCTGATTCAATGCTAAGGAACAAATTAATCGCTAAATGAGTTGCATGCAGGCAAGTTCTTAAATCCTATATTCTCTCTCTCTCTTTAGTTCAAAACAATGTGATAACTTTTTATTTATTTATTTTTTGGTTTTTGGGCCACACCCGGTGATGCTCAGGGGTTACTCCTGGCTATTTGCTCAGAAGTCGCTCCTGGCAGGCACGGGGGACCATATGGGGAACCGGGGGAATCAAACCACGGTCCGTCCTAGGTTAGCGCAGGCAAGGCAGGCACCTTACCTGTAGCACCACCGCCCGGCCCCCAATGTGGTAACTTTTAATATGGAAATTAGCAGATTATTTATCTAATTAAGCAATACATCTATGAAATTATTTATATAGATATTGGGGGAAATGGTGCTTCTAATCTTGCTGCAAACATTATGCTATTTTAATATAGACTTGTGAATGTACTCAAGTGATAGAGTAAATGGCTGATTGGTAATGTCCTGTATTCAGTCCTCATCACCACCTCAAACATGGCTAAGTAGCCATAGTTTAACTTCTAGTGGCATTTTACTATGTATTACCAGAAGCAAGCAATGGCAGCTATACCTACCCTAATCCTTGCACACATTCATTTATATAAAGATAAAAGTTTCAATAGAACTCACTAGCTCTCTCAAGTTTGAAGCATGACCTGTGCTTGGGATAGAAATAACTGCTGATTATACAAAGTATTTTACATATTTGTAATTTGTTGTTTTTGCAATCTATCAATTTTTCCTCTGCTATGACCTTTATTTCACTTTGATTTTTGCTAGTTAAAACTTTCCTCCAACTTTTGTTGAAATATAATTGTCATACATAACATTTTGTAATTTTAAAGGGTACACAACTCTCATTAACACCTCATTGCATCCCTCACATCACTATTCATATTGTGGTGAGAACATTTAAGATTTACTCCCTTAGCAATGTTAAAGCATAAAATACAGTAATTATAACTATAGTCAATGTGCACATATTATATCTCCAGAGTGTACCTGAACTTTAAAACTATCTCTTTGATAGTTTCAAATTCACTTTAAAACTTTCTCTTTAAAATTCTGTAGACACTATTTCTGCAAATTGGTTAGGGTAAGAAGAATTCTGTTAACTTCTTTTGATCAATATTTACTGAGTAAGAGTATAGCAAACTAGAAAAGATAGTGGAGTTAACTGTAAAGGCAAATGAGGCCAAGTGCTATGCTAGATAAGCAGATTAGCTTGTGTAAGAGAAATAAGCATATTCACCACTTTTGTTAGAACAACAATAAGAAGTAATGAGCCATAAATCTTGTCAAGTTACTATGATAAAATGCATTGGCTACTTAATTAACTAATTTATACATTATCAGATCTAGAGTCTGGAAATCAAAGATGCAAGTATCAGAAAATTTGTGGTTTGGGGGAGGGTTCCTTTGTGGCTTGAATTTCAGTGTCTCTTTGTCCTTCCTCTGTGTTTTCCTCTCTGGTATCTCTTTGTGGGTCCAAAATTCTTAAGGACATCATACAGATTGTTAAATTTGCCCCTAATAGCTTCATTTTAAATGACATCCTTTTGCATGTTTTATCTTCCACACTGCCTGTATCTTACTTCCTCGGTGTAAGGGAGCTAATTTGAAAGACCATAACTGATGAACAAAAAAATAACGAACAGAGCAAAGAGCAGAAAATCATGAATTCTGACTGTGGTCACAGAAGTCAGTTATGGCTGCTTGAAAGTAGAATTAAGGTGAGTCTCAAAGAGAAACCAGGTTTGGATTTCATAGAATACAAGTTAGGTAAAAAAAAAAAAAAAAGTAAGTAAACAACAACAACAACAACAAAAACAGGATAAAGTCTGAAATTGTCTTAGAAATTTCTTTTAAAAGTTAGTCAGGGGGGCGGTGAGGTGGTGCTAGAGGTAAGGTGCCTGCCTTGCAAGAGGTAGCCAAGGAAGGACTGCGGTTCGATTCCCTGGCATCCCATGTGGTCCCCCCAAGCCAGGGGCAATGTCTGAGTGTTTAGCCAGGAGTAACCCTTGAACATCAAACGGGTATGGCCGGAAAAAAAAAAGTTAGTCAGAAAACATGGGCAAAGAAAATTAGAATATTCTTAATATAGAAATGAGGGCCAAGAGGACCAACACATGATATGAAGCTTGTCACAAAGAGCAGTGAGTGCAGTTAGAGCTGTACACCTGCCCTGAAGACAAGCAGTGAGGAAAGCATGGGCCACAATTGTCATGGGAGTATTGCACTGGTGAAGGGATGGTCATGTTTCTATGACTGAAACCCAACTGTGAACATTTCTATAATCATAGTGCTTAAATAAAGGAGTTATTTTTAAAAATAAATATAAAAAAGTCCCAAAAAATGAAAAAAATATTTGCAATTTTAAAAAACTACAGCCCAATTATTGTGATATTTTAATTTTATTTTTGTTTTTAATTAATATCTTTATTTAAACACCATGATTATAAACATGTTTGTAGTTAGGTTTCAGTTATAAAATGAATGCCCTCCCTTCACCAGTGCAATATTTCCACCACGAATGCCCCCATTTCTTTGAATTTTTCTTTTCATTTTTGGCCTGTCTAGTCTTATATATGAATTTTTCTTTAGACTTTAATTTAGGTATTTCATATAGTTCACATTCTGAAATATACCTTAAATAGTCTCAACATTTTAAAATAGACTGTCCTCTACTGTATCAAATGTCCCCTACTGTTGACAAATTCAATACTTATAGTTTCATAAAAAATAAATAAAGCATTTGTAGAATTGGCACATATTTCAATGTTTGGGGAAGTCCTTGGCAGACGGTGTCACCAGTGCCATAGAGGAGTTATATTTTGATAGATATTTCATATTTGTTCAATGTTTAGATAAAATGAGCATATTTACAACTCAAAATACATTAACAGATTATTTTCCTAAATGACTATATCAATTTTCTTGTCACCAGTGGAGTAGGATGACATCAATTTTATGTGTAAATGTCACTTCTACTGTGTCCTGTTATACCCCAATGTAGCCCACTTTTGTCTCAGAGTCTTCTCCAATCCAGGTGAGTCTCTTTAATGCTTGTAATGCACCTTATGACTTTTAATGTATGATCTTGAATACTGTTTATATATCTCCTTGTAGAGGATAAACTCCATTATGGCAATATTGTTGATATTTATTTTCTGACACATTGTGTACAGTATGAAATACTTAAGAAGTAAATATATCTTGACAAATAGAAAAAGATTAAAATGTCTGTTTTTTTTTATTTGTTTTCTTATTTACTTTTGTATCTTATTACTTTTGTTTTAGTTATTTCTGGAATTTCCCCACAAGTTACTCTAAGGTCTCACAGCTCTCTTGATGCTTGGGTACTAGAGATAGAACCAGGAATGATGCATGTGAAACCAGAATTAGGACAAGGGCTTATTGAACACATGAAAAGTGTACACATTAATTCATGTATTATCTCACTAGTCCCCTTTTATTTTACTTGTTTGTTTGTTTGTTTTTACAGTCACACCTGTTTGATGCTCGGGGGTCACTCCTGGCTAAGCACTCATAAATTACCCCTTGCTTGTGGGGATCATATGGGATGCCAGGGGATGGAACCTCGGTCCTTCCTTGGCTAGCGCTTGCAAGGCAGATACCTTAACTCTAGTGACACCTCACTGGCCCCCTTTAACTTTACTTTAAAAATAATTACTATACTTATTAATAATCCCTTTTTTTTAGTTTTAACTCCCTTTGTGAACTCTTTAATTCAGTTAAGATCTAAATCTTGACTGTAAACATGTAGTATGTTATACAGACAATCTTGTCCATGGATTAGGACATGGACTATGAGTCTTCCTGAAGCATTATACCTTAATATATTGAACATATGTATGTTAAGAAAAATAACAAGGGGTTACAATGACCTGTCTGAATGTAATGGAGAAAAGGTAAGAAAAACTGCCCATTAAAGTGAGCCTGAAGATATCACGGGGAAAGGAAGAGCAGAGGACATTTGACAAGGTATGAAAATATTTTTGCTTAGAAGAAAATGTTCTGCTATCTATTGGACAAGACATCCTGGTCAGTTCTAAAAACATAAAAATTTTATTTTAGAGTGAGACATGAGTATCAATTGTATTAAAAAGCTTCTCAAATTATTTAGGTCAGCTTTTTTTTTTTAACTGGAAGACATATGTCCCTATGTGGGTCTTCAGGATGTCCAAGGAGACCAGGGTTGAAGAGGGTATACAACCTGTGACTGAAGGAATTAGGGGTCCAAGCAGTAGAACAGTGGGTCACAGGAAGTAAGTATGTGGGTAGGGATTATGTTTGGAAAAGGAGTAAAAAATATCAATTTATGTAATATGTAGTTATGTGTGAGAAATACTGGTACATTGCATAAATAATTGTCAGGATCATTTAATGTAGTGGGTAAAGTGTTTATATTAAAATTCCTTACAACGTAAAATAAAGATTCCTGTTTCCAATTACCTCTTCGATGACTGCATCCCTTTTAGGTGATTTGAATCAAGGCTTTAGATTTGAAAGTTCACCAGCTGAAGGTGTTGAATTCTAGAGCTGGTCTCATAGGTGAATCCAGTAAGAATCTTTGAGGGAAGGATGAGGGTGGCAACAATTCCGGCAAGGGTGTTTGCTTTCAAGAACGGCCATGTTTGATTTTGCCAAAGAGCTGTAGGTGGTGTTTTCTACAATAACAGTGAAGAGATATGTCACAGTTGATTTTGAAATGGGACAGAATGCTTTATCCTGTATGTTTCAGAGGCTTGCCTAATTATTTGGATGACATTGGCATCTAGATATGGGAGGAAATGAGACTGCATTTGTTTATTCCAAGATCCTATTTGCAAAACCCAGGTAGCCTCATCATTAAACAGCAGACTCTCTGGCTTCCTTTCATTACCTGTGTTGGATATGATGAAAGCAGAAACTTCTGAAAGTAAATGAATGTCAAACTACCAAGAAAATGGCTTATTTCTATATGTCCCCATTATTTATTTTTGTAATATTTGGAGATGAGGGTTCCCTGGAAAGCTTAGTGGCTTCAAAGTCATCCTTAGAGATCTAAACATTTGGTTTTAGAGGTCATTAGGGTTGTACTAACAAATATCCATGGGATCCTGTGGTACCAGGGTTTATAATCTGGCCTCAGCCTCTGCCCCATTATTTAAAATAGAATTTCCTATTTTAAAATAGGAGCCAATATTTTACTGGATCCATATCTTGATTGCCTCTCCTATATGTTTTGTCACCAGTGTGGGTAATATATAATGTTAACCTTCTAATTTGAATTCAGGCTTCCAGACTTTACTATAGAGTTCTCAGTTGTGTTTGGCATTTTATCTGGGTTATCAAAGTTTGTGAGGTCAATGAGAGTTTATAAGCACGAAGTACTTTCTACTGCCATGGAGATCACTGGAGCTGGGCAGAGTTCAGTGAAAACTGTCTGCTTGCAGCATCTCAGCTCAGGATGGGGATGAAGAAATGGCATTTTTATATCTACCCATAAGGTTTACTGATTCTTTTCATATTTTCTCTTAGGAAAATCAGTGCTTCACTGTTGTAGAAAACATGTAAATAAAGGATAAAAAAAAACCAAAGTCTATTATTTTCTAATGGAATTATGAGAGGTGAATGAAGACAATTTATGCTTAGCAGCAGAGAGATATTTTTGTGCTCAGGAGGATTGATGCCATGAACACTGGGGTTCTGGAAATGCATTGGTGCCAATCATTCAACACCTTGAAGGAGACCTTTATCTCAAGTAGTCTCCTTGTTATTAACAGTTTTGCTTGGACTTTTCTTTGATCTAATTGAAACTGGCATTGCTGATGTAATTCCTTATCATTTTTATCTTAGAAAATAAATCCTTATCTGAACTGACATACTAACTAAATGATAAAAGAAAATACTACTCATCGTAATTTATACTATTTTTGGAATCTCTTATATCACCTCTTATTTACTTGGTAAAAGTTGTTTTGGTATACTTTATATTACATATTGTTCTTGCCTTGAAATTCTCTGTGATCATGAAAGAATTCCCTGTTCACTTACAATGTGTGAGTTTGGAAAGAGAAAGTCGCAAAGAAATGTAATCTGGTGTCAAATTGTTGATGAGGAGGGGGAAATAGCCAAGTTGAAGGGATCTTTTTTTTTTTGATGTGACTAAATATTTTTCAGGTTTCAGTACTTCAGAGCTTAGCTAAGAGAAACAATCAGAACCATGAAAATTTAAACCCAGACTCTACTTTCGTCCTTGAGTAAGGGAAAGGGAAAAAACTCAGTTTTAAGAAATCTCTACTTCTTGCTCTGTGGCTAAACTAGGAAGGATAGCAGCAAAAGTGATGCCCTGTGCTGAGAAGAACCACTGGTTCGATCTCGGAAATGGACAAAGGACAACAAACTGTATTAATAACTATCACACTGATGACACCTTAGAATTATAAGACTAAAATAAGTACGATTATTACAATTGTGAGAAACCAGAGTTAAATGAGAGTAAGTGAATGACTTTTAATTCCTTGGGAGAGATCAAAGATAGGTTTCCTTTTAAATAAGCAAAGCCAAGAAGTAAGTGAAGGAAAGGAACTTTTCTATGACACAGCACAATTCCAGTGACAACCTCATTTGGAAGGTCACCAAGTAAAACAAGCAGAGCTGTGAAAACAGGAATCCTAGTACTCTGATCCCAGCTGTGCTTCTGATTTGGAAATACAACTTTGAAAAATTAAGTATTCTCTGTATATATTGATATCTCAAGATGGAAAATTATTAGCAAATGCCTTATAAAAATGTTTGGAGACGTTAGGATGGTCTAAACTTTGAAATATGTGGCTAGAAAATAGTTTGCATAACGCGAGGAAATTTGGGGTCCATTTCCTGCAAGACTGGAGAGTGAAAGGGTAAATTTAATGATAAGAAACGAATATTGCAAATATTGAGCTTAGCACATGCCTTTACAGAGCTATACTTTTATTCATTTAGTCTGCAACAGGGGTGGTGAACGGTAGTTTTACCCTCACTCAAAATGGCAAAATGCAATATGTGCTTAATATATTATTGTTAAAAATTATATGATTTTGTGTGAGTGTTTGTTTTGGCAGGTCACTGCTTGGTGTGGCTCTCTGACTCTCACATTTTAAAATTTTGGCTCTTTGTGTCGAACTTTTTCGCCACCCCTGGTCTATAAAATAGTGTTTACCATCTACTATGTCCTGGCATTCTCAAGATTATCCTATGAAGAAAAACAATCTCTTCTTTCTTTTTATTATCTTTTTTTTTATTTTTTTGGTTTTTGGCCCACACCCGTGGTGCTCAGGGGTTACTCCCGGCTAGGCGCTCAAAAATCGCTCCTGGCTTAGGGGACCATGTAGGACGCAGGGATCGAATCCAGGTCAGTCTTGAATTGGCTACTTGCAAGGCAACCACCCTTGCTCCTTGCAAGGCTATGCTCTCGCTCTGGCCTGACAATCACATTTTTTTAAAGTTATCTATTGTATATATCTTTGAGATTTAGGAGACTAAAGCCTTGGGATCAGTTTTGTGAGATCAAACTCCAGATCCTTTCACTGAGCCTATTATTAGACCTGAATCTGTCTATACTTCCATTTTTTCATCTGTAAAATAAAATAAAAATGTAATAGCTACCTTATAAAGTTCATAGGAAAATAAAATGAATTACTATTTAGAATGGTATCTTGCACGTAAGTGCTAGATTATTTTGACATTAATTAATTCCATATGAATGATGCTGTGCTTTCTGAGATTTCATCTTTAAAATATTTTTATTAAGGAACTACAATTTACAAAGCTATTTATAGCTGAGACTCAGGCATACAATGCTCCATATTGATCCCACCACCAGTGGGATCTTAGTTCCACCAATATCCCTAGATTTTGCCCACTCCACTAGCCTGCCATCTTTATGGGCAATGTTTGATTGTTGCAGTTTGGATCTTGAGCTATAAGTCTTGTTGGGTCTGTAGTGTGTGTGTGTGTGTGTGTGTGTAAAATATGGTACATATATATGTATATATATAAAATTTAATATATAAACTGAAAATATATGTGCATAGATGGTATATATATATATGGCCTATATATATGACCTCCATAAAGGTCCCATATTGATTCCAGCCTCAGTTACTTTCTGTCTACCTCTTCGTCTGCCATCAATTTCTTTCCTTCCTGTTCTTCTTCCTATACTCTAGAGTCATTGATGATCTATTTAATCTGCCTAAAATACCTTGTATTCCCTCTTCTGTTGTTTCTGTGATAATTTGTGTTCTTTTTCAACTAATTGACTTAATATAAAAATACAGAAATAATTTATCTGTATTTATTGACTACTATATTTATTGACTCTTCCATATAACTATATATATATATATCTTTTAGTATATTTTGTTATTAATCCAGGTCTTGGGATTTAATATGAGAGTTAATAGCTCTCATATACTAAATTAAACCCGGCACTAATACATGAGTGTGCTTAAACCAGACCCCCTGGCCGTTATTAAATGCTCATTTTTAGTGCACATTTCTTAAAAGTCTCATTCTCTGTGTGTAATACCTGTGTGTTCCTTAATATTCTAAGGAGAATAAAATTCTTGAGAGAACAAATGGAAGAGGTCTTTATGAGCCTTACTTTAATTTTATTGCAAAATGTTGCCTAAAATATTGGTTGAATTGAATACATAATATGATCCCAATGTATTATCAGTTATACAATAGCTTTTTAGTTTGTTTTTAACAGAGGTTTTACTGACCTTGGAGGCAATAGAAAGATTACTTTTACATGGGTGACTGGCCTGCGTGTATTTCTCCAGTGTATTAAGTAAGAGTAGGGTTGTCTTCTCACTAACATGATGTCATTCCTCTCTAACCTCTTGTGTATTTGTGTCAATAGGATTTATTAGGACCATTTGAAAAGAAAAGTAAAATACAGAGCAACTTTTACTCATGCCTATGCTTATAGGTGTTTTTCTTATAGTAAGAAGCTCAGGGGAGAGATTAACCTTTGATAATTTATGTTATCTTTTAGATTCAGTCGTTTTTTACTATACTCTTAGGTCTCCACATGCTGCTTCAGTAGTAATCCAGTTGTTTATTTGCACCAGTTAAATCGTTCTTGTTTAAAGGCATGTAGAGGGATTCATATAGCAATAATTTGGAAATCTTTTAAAATATTTTCATTAAAAAGGTACCTAATATAGTTAGGGGAAAAATGATGAAAAGACATGAGTAATTCTGGCACAGAAAATATGTCATCTCTCAAACCAGGTGTCACTTGGTTGTCATACATGACCTCTTATTATTCAGAGATAAATAAAGCAATGGGCACAGATAAAAGGTGGCAATAGTGTAGGATTCAAATAGCATCCAATCTCATATTCATAGTCTCCCCAATTTGGCACAGGGTACTTTCTTAGTGTTCTTTTATCCATAAGCTTCATATATATGTGTGTGCCAATATATATACATATATATCTTCTTGTGCTTTCTAATTTATAAAAGTATCAGTAAATCTATAGTGTTAGAAGTTTCCAAGTTATATTTTATTTGTTTATATTCCTAGACATACCAGACAAAACTGTAAAAGTAAGTTACGCTCTTCCATAATATTTTGTATATCCAGAAATAATGGGGAAAATATGTAACTGTAACGCCTCCACCCAAGGACTTATACCTGTGAATGAGGCTGTTTAGTTTTTGTTTGTTTGTTTTGTTTTTGGGTCACACCCAGCAGCACTCAGGGTTTACTCCTGGCTCTATGCTCACAAATTGCTCCTGGCAGGCTAGGGGAACCATATGGGATGCTGGGATTTGAACCACCATTCTTTTGCATGCAAGGCAAATACCCTACCTCCATACTATCTCTCCAGTCCCTGTTTGGATATTTTTAATATTGTTTTATTAAGAGCATTTTGATTTGCAAAGTTATTTATAGTTAAGATTTAGACATATAATATTTCAGTACCAACCCCGTCACCAGTGTCAACATCCTTCCACCAATGTTCCAAGAGTCCACCTCATAACTCCTCACTGTATCATCAAGTGAATATTTTGTTTATGTTTTGGGTCCACATCTGGGAATACTCAGGACTTACTCCTAAATGTGCACTCAGAAATCACTCCTTGTGGTGTTCAGGGCACTGTAAAAAAGTGTTGAAGATGAAACCCCTGCCGGCTGTATACTAAGGAAGTGTTATACCCACTGTACTATCTCATGGCTCCAACTAAGTCAATTTTAATCTTTCAGGTAGTTTTTGAAACAATAGGTATCAAACATTATCTCAATATTCCTTGACAAAGAGTAATCCTTGTTTATGATGACCTTTCAAAACAGGTCATTAGATTTGGAAGGTAAAAAGCCAAGTCTTCACAGGCATTTATTTGATCATCTCTCCCCCTGAAGCAGTCTTTGTTCTCTGCGAGCTTGGAATCTAAATAGTCTAACATCTCAAGGTTTATCTTGCCATCCCTTTTCAGCCCAAAATAAGATGGAAAAATTGCCCCCTCATCCCTTCAACCACCCCCCATCTCCAGGCCTCACCATCACCTTCTTTGTCTATTTTTTATTGAGACAAAACCCATAAACCAAGAAAGTTAATTAAACATCTACGACAAATGATTGCAATATCATACAGAGTAATTTAACTCCTAATATCAATCCAAATTCCTGGTCATTCTTAGAAAATTTTGATTTTGTACATTCAACAGATCGAGAAGCTGCTTTTCACTTTCCCTCTGTATGAAGTGTAGGATGCTACCACCCACAGTAAAGTGACTGATAATTTTGGAATATATATTTGTCCCTAATTAAGAAAATAAATATTTTTAATTATTGAAATTAAGTCTCTTAAAACCTCCTATCTATGTTATATTATATCATTATTAGTAATATAATTTACTTAATGGGTATATGAATGAGAAGATTCATCATTATCTTTTCCTTGAAGATATATGGTAAAATAATTGCAATAATCTTAACAAGAGATTATATTTAGGAAAATTATGCATACATAAAAGATATGTGGATTGCATATGTGAATTAGAAAAATGAATCATATAAGTTAATTAGAAAAATACATATAATATACAAGTACAAAGATTTTAATTTCTAAGCTACATTTTAATTGAATACATGTTGATTACAGTTTTTTTTTTTACTATTCCTTAAAAACATCTCTTTTAGGGGTAAGAATGAAAACACAGCGATAGGGGTTTTGCCTTACACACGGCCAACCCTGGACAGACCCAGGTTTGATCCTTGACATCCCATATGGTCCTTCAAGCCTGCCAGGAGTGATTTCTGAATTCAGAGCCAGGAGAAATCCCTGAGAGTGTCCAGGTGTGTCCCAAAAGAAACAAAAATAACCAAAACCATCTCTTTTAATGATAGCATAAGATTTCATCATATAGGCATATAATTTATATTTGAAATGCTTAATTGTTAAAATCTCCTTTTTTATCATTATCAGTATTGCTATAAAAATTACTTTCATAGGACCCAAGACATAGTATAAGTGTTAAGTGCTTGCTTACATGCTACAGACCTATATTCAGTTCTCAGCATATATTTTTACTGATCACTGACAGGAAAAAAAAACCTGAGTCAGAGATAGGAGTAATCCTTGAGCATTGATATATATAGTCCACCCCATCAGAAAATATTGCATATAAATCTTTGGACATGCTTTAGACACACCAAGTAAATTTTCTATGGTTTCCTAGAAAGTTTAAAGGTAAACTTAACCTGATTTAAGTATAATTTTATTATAAACTCAGAGAGAGAGAGAGTGAGAGAGAGAGAGAGAGAGACTGTAAGTCCTCCAAAGTATGTCACATTTTACTGAGGCCATTAACTCAATTTTGGAATAACAGAACATCAATATTTCTGCATTGGAATTTCTGAACTTTAACACCCTTTAGGTAAAACTGGTTTTCATTCAATAAGTTCTTATGATCAGTAATCATTTAGTACTTAACCAGCCAAGAAACTGTACTGCCAAGTGATGAAGTGACTATGTCTCTGGTGAGAGTTCTTGACTTGGTAGATTTAAATTATGGGAACTTCATTTTCCAGGCAGTTTGAGTATCAAGATATCAGTGCATGACTAGATGCATTTCTGTGTTAATGTTATTTTATGTCTATTAGAGAGTAATGAGTTTTTTATATTTGGTTTATGACTCATTTTATATTCATCGAGTTATTAATGAGAGAGATAATTCTGGATTTGGCAGCAAATAGACATGATGTTACATGTAGCCAATCCAGAGAGGAAAAATCTTGGTTTATATAAATCAAGAAAATAATTGTTTTTTTAAAATAAAGCTACTCATTCTTTTGCTCAAGCTGTAACAAAAATTCACATTTATATTTTAGTTTTTTTTTTTTCTTGTCATTGTTATTGTTTGTTTTTGACGATTCAGGGCTTACCCCAAACTCTATGCACAAGGATCACTTCCAGGAAACATACCACGTTCTAGGGATCAAACCCAGATCTGTACATGCAGAAAAGTTCCTTACTTATTGTACTAAATCTATAATCTCTATTTATAAATACTATATTATATGTAATTTAATAAGAATTTTCATTGCTGGAAAATTGAAAATATAAAAAAATATAAAAAAATACCATAAAACAGGGCCAGAGCAGTGGTGCAAGCGGTAAGGCATCTGCCTTGTATGCGCTAGTCTAGGATGGACCACAGTTCGATCCCCCAGCGTCCCATATGGTCTCCTAAGCCAGGAGCGATTTCTGAGTACATAGCCAGGAGTAACCCCTGAGCATGACCAGGTGGAGTCCAAGAATCAAAAATAAAAACAAACCATAAAGCAAAAAATAAATTATTTCATCTCTCAAGGAACTAACCATTAACTAACCATTAATCTTCAGCTTTTCTTTAAAACCTATATTCTAAGATATATTTAACATTAAAGAATATATATAAATATATATATATTTTAATGTTATAATATACATACTATTTATGGGCTATTTCAATACGTAGGGCATTTGCTCTATATGAAGCTAAACTGAGTTTAATTCCCAGCACCATGCTTGTAACCCTAAGCTCTGCCAGGAGTCGTTTTTGGGTATAGAAACAAGAAAAAACCCTGAGCACTTCTTATGTGGCCAATACAGGTAATAATTATTATACTCCAATAATAAACATGTCTTAATGCTTCTGTTGAAGGAGTTTTAAATTTTACTACCAAGCATAACTATGAAATAAATCTCATTAAATTTCTTTGTCAATGTAAAAAATAATTTCATCATTATTATTATATCAGTGAATATACACTTTTGTAAGGTTCTTATAATAAATTGCTTTTCAGAAATAATTTATGCTTCACGCCATTAGAATAAGACAGTACCTATCCACTCATACCCGACACAGCATTGCTTCTAATTTGGTCAATTTAATTATAAAATCAATTTATTAACATTGCTAAAAATTAAGCATTTTGATAGACTTATTAAGATTGTTAATACTTTTTATCACTTTTTGTTATTATTGCTTATATATACTGTTGTTCCTTGTTTATTGAGAGCCAATGCCAAAAGTCCTTGTTGGTTTTGTTGTTGTTGTTGTTCTGTTGTATTTGTTTTAGGGACCACAACTGTTGGTGCTCAAGACTTACTACTGAGTGTGTTCAGAGATCACTTCTGGTGGCACTAGGGAATTTTGTGTAGTGCTGACGATCAAACCTTGGTCAGAGGCAGCATTCAAGGCAAATATCTTGCCTGGTGTCTCTGGCCCCAACACTTTTTGAAAGTGAGGCCACAGCTGTGAGAGTTTCTGGGTTACATTGGTCAGGCAAATGCCACCAGGTGGAAATCAAAATGTAAACCTTACCTCATCTCTGTTCCTTTAATCACCTTTCTCAAGGGGCAGGAAAATAAAATTCAGATTTTTATCATTTTATCATCTTATCTCCATAAAACAAGCTTCCACAAAGAAACCTTACATCACCTCCCATACCAATTGAGATGGAAGACTGTAAAAGCTCTTCAATGCTCCACTTTTTAAGGAACCAGTGTCGGTACATTAGTAGATGGTCCCAGTTCTCTCCCATTATAGCATTTATATTCCCCTTGGCTTAGAAAAACAAACCATCTGTTTGCAAGCTCAGTTCTGCTGTGTGTGTCTTTTCACACCCCAACGCAAGAACCTGTCAACCCACACAATTTTCCCACTGACAATAAAATTCTTTGATTTTTCTGATGATCTAATCTTATCATCATTACTTACTATTAATAAAAACCAGCCATGTTAATTGAAAACTTTACAAGATGATTCTACCCAAACTTGAGTTAGCATCCCTTTCCATTATTTATCACCTTGTTGGGATTCAAAATGAATTCAGACACTAAAAAGATTCAAAGTCACCACTGCATTTAGAAAATTGATCAGTTTAATCCATTGGCACTTCTTCCCTTAGGGAGACTGATATTGTTGCTTTCTGTCTTGTGCTCTGTAAGACTCCACCTTAATCTCCAAATTATTTGTTTCAACCAGCATAGATAACCTTAAAATTGCCAATATTTTCTCCTCTTAGGGACTTTTTATAGCTTTTCTTCTTTGGGTAGAAAAAATCATCTTCAATGTTTTTGAGGAAATTTTATACATTTTAGATATTTTCTGTATTGTTAGATATTTTTTAATATTATTAAGCAGTTCAAAACTTGAGACTCCCTCCAAATCACACTATAAGGCCTCTTATTTGTATATGTCCCATATGCTAAATGGCAGAAAGAGTCAAATTTGTATGTAGGAGTACAAGGTTATAGTCCAGGGAGTTGGTGATAAGGAACCAATTTTAACTTTATAGAAAAAAATAATTTTTCTTATAAAAGACTATTGAAGGAGAGATAGTAAAGCATGCAGGACATTTGCCTTTCACATGGCCAACCCAGGTTCAATTCCTGACATTCCATATGGTCTCTTGAGCACTGCCAAGAGTGATCCTGAATGCAGAGGCAAGTCTAACCCCTGAGCATAGCCAGGTGTAGCCAAAGTGAGGGAGGGGACTATTGAATCATTTCTATTATGGCTCTGTAATGGTGGCTGTCTTTCATAATTTAGTTCCCCTTATGGCATTTTTCAATCTATTTCATTCAGTAGCATATTGATATTACTTAGCTCTGCATTTCAATGACATTGATAGAAGTACTTAGTCTTCAATGAGATTTCTCCCTTTTAAGTGAAGTTTCACAAGTTTATAAATAGCTAATGACTTTTCAAACTCCTCTACTTTATAGGCAAAATAATTTAATGAAGACGCAAATTGCCTTGTGTAGTGTTGTTAGTACAAATGAGTAATGTGTATTGATTTTTCATGCTGTAAAAATCTTTTTATTCATCTTGTGCAAGAAAGTCTGTTAAAGAATTATTAATGATGCAATAATTGCTTTAAGATCTATGCCCTAATTAAAACTGTAAATTCTTTATTACATCTTTATTTTAATTAGATGTACAGAAATACAATAATTTTACACAAAACCCTGTGTAAAATAAAATGACTTCATTAGAAATGCTTCAAAGAATATGTAAGTGGTGCTTCATTGAGTTGATGCTGAGAACTTTTAAAGGAAAAACAAAGTGATTTTACTTTAATCAAAATTGAGATGCCATTCTGATTGAAATTACTAATCAAATTACTTTAAACTATTTTTGAAATATAATTCATCTACAGCAATAAATTTTGATCTACTTTTTAATTTATTTTTCATTTCTTAAAAGTAGAGATATGTTAAAGTTTGAAACGTCAAATAAAAGACAGAAATGAACTTATTGTCAGGAAAGTGAGTCAATGTGAACTTGATTTTATTTGCTTTTGTAGATGCACTGATTCTTCTGTGTCTTCAATTTGCAATATGATGTATTTAATAATTATCCCTGAATGGTGTGTATCATAAAACCAAAACCTAAATCAATTATTTTCTTCCCTTTATCATGTTATCTTTCTACCTGTTCTGTTTGCATGCATATTCAACTAGGGCAAAGCTCATTTATGAATATGATCACTAAATTGAAAACTGGTGAACATTTGAATGTGGATTCAAAGCCAGGCATTATGTTACAACTTCCATGGTTATTATTTACTTCTCATAGCAATTCCAACCTAAAATGACTTTCATTTTATAGAAAAAGAAACTGAAAGTTGAGATATACAACTATTTTTGTAATCTCATCCAGAAACTAGAAAATTATAAATCATTGGTCGTATTGTGGGGAATCAGAGTTTATGAGTAAAACTTATTTCAAACAAATAGATATGCCTATTTGTCCAGATGCTGTCTACTTTCATTTTATAAATACTTAACTGAGTAACATAAAATTATCTACTACCTAGGTCTGAAGGAAAAATGTTTATCTCTCTTCTAAATGAAGAAATCCACAACCCCTCACAAATTTGTCTCTTCTTATATTCCTTACATCCTATTATATAACACATTTTGTGTAAAATTATACACTCCTTTTTCTAACATACTCTTTGTAATTTTTTTTTCCTTCTACCAATTTGGACATTCAGTATTTTTCTAAGAGTGATATCTCTTTTCTGAAAAGACAGAAATAGCATCTTCCTTCTCTGTTTTTCTTTTAGCTGGCATTATTTATTTACCTCTAATCATATTATTTAACTCAATATAGCAATTTGGAACTCATCTAGTAAGAGTATTATTATAGAAAACTATTGGCTCATGTTGTTCCTTTTGTAACCTGAATTTCTTTCCACAAAATTTCCCATAAAACAGCAGTTATCTGACAGCTAGGCAAAGGCACTTGCAGTTTTAAAAAGCCAACAGCCACCACATAATAGAAATCAGATCAAAGGAGTGTCATGCCAGGTTGGTGATTTTGAACTTTCCTGTAGAGAAAGGGGAGAGCAGGAAGTAGGGAAAGACTTTTCCTATCTAAAACATATGGCCTTGCAATGGATCATGCACAACACAAGCTATTTCTCAGATACAATCAATGAGAGCGAATGATCCAGGTCAGATTTACTTTTAGTATGTTCAGTTAGCAAACTATCAAGGGCTTTGTATATGAGAATAGAAAAGCAAGAGAAATTCTAATTAGTCAAAATGGTCAAAGATAAAAATGGAATTAATCATTCTATGATTTTCAAAAAGAGCTTAAAAAATCAAATACTCAGAGGGGACTGCACAATAGCTCAAAGGTAGGGTGTTTGCCTTGTACTCTGCTGATGCAGGACAGACCTGGGTTTAATCCCTGGCATCCCATATGGTCCCCCAAGCCAGGAGCTATTTCTGAGTGCATAGCTAGGAGTAACCCCTGAGCGACACTGGGTGTGACCCAAACCCCCCCAAAATAAAAATAATTAAATATTCATGGTGTCATATCCTAAGTATAAAAATGACATTATATAAAAAAGCATAATGTCAAGGAAGTGTAGCAGGTTGTAAATATTAATGTTTCATTCTATTGATAATTTAAATTTTGTTTCAACTAGTCATGGAACCAAAGAGAGAGTCAAAAAAGAAGTGAGGCACTTTTTTTTTGTCCCAAGATTCACAATACAGACCCGGCAAGGGTCTGGGTTGAGGTGTATATGGGGTGCATTTACTGTACCTCCTCTTTCTATACAGTCAGTGTAAAGAACACAGCCTGTGATAAGAATTGGGAGGTCTTATTATTTCTTTTCTTTTCTTTTCTTTTTTTGATTTTTTTCTTTAACTTCTTTTTTAAACACCCCCTTCACTAATACAATTTTCCCGCCACCAGTGTTCCAAAACTCCCTCCCTCCCAACCCACCCCCACCTGTACTCCATACAGACTTTTCAGTTCCCTCATTCTGAGGATTGTTACAAAAATGACTTATATTTTCCTTAAAACCCTTAGATGTGTGAAACTATTCTGCATCTATCTCTCTCCCTCTGACTTATTTCACTCAGCATGATAGATTCCATGTACATCCATGTATATGAAAATTTCATGACTTCATCTCTCCTGACAGCTGCATAATATTCCATTGTGTATATGTACCACAGTTTCTTTAGCCACTCGTCTGTTGAAGGGCATCTTGGTTGTTTCCAGAGCCTGGCTATTATGAATA